>CM038214.1:107770512-107884670 GCA_021442155.1 Cymbidium sinense
TATCGAAAGCATATCAAGTAAAAGAAGAGAATCAACTTCAATCCAAATATTAAATTGGCCTTTGTTTAAACAAATATCATTAGCTTTATTACCATGAGCTTAGCATAAATAACATAACAAGCTTTGAGGGGTAGGCAAAAGCACAAATGATACTTTTAGAATCCCTAAGAATTCCACCACAACCATATTTATTGGGAAATGGAACCATCGCATTGATCTTAATAAAATTCTCTTAGGCTTAATCCAATGTATAATCCTAATACTCTTGTATGAAGGGTCATCATGCAAAGTGATACCCAATTTCTCACCACAAATTTATCACTTCTAAAATGAAGATTACTAATTAAATTTGCATTAAATAAAGCATGAATTTTTTCTTTAGTTTTAGCAATGATCCTTTTATGGTTCATAGGGATGCCTCGATATTTAGCATCATTTCTATCCATACAAATGAACCATCAAAACTTTCATATGACCTTTCACAGTTTTATAGAAATAAACTTCAAGATGTTGATATAACAAAAGAGAGCCATGAAAATTGTTAGTGTTAAATAAATCATCATGCCATATCCAAAGTTTGGAAGTAATAGCACCGTTGACAAAAATATGATAAACATTTTCAATATGAAAGCAACAATAGCACTTAGAAGGTAAATAAAACCCTTTAAGAGCAAAGAATCTAGGAATGAAGTTAATCAAAATCCTCCAAGCTAAAATAGAATAAGAAATGGAATGATATTGTTCCAAAGTTTAATGAAAACATTAGAGGTGTTTTGTTTATTTCTAATAAAATTAAACCTCTTTAAGAACGAAATAGCCATTGTAAGAGAGATTTAAAAAATAATTTGATCACGTTAATTAGAAAAGATAGCGATGTTGCAAAACTTGTCAAAATAGAAATAGAATGTAGTTCTCAAGTTTGTTTTCATTCCAATTATTATTAAGCCAAAAAGAGTTAACTTTGATAGCAGCAGTAGTGTGTGTAGGTAAAAGGGAGTCAAAAGAGCTATTGCCAATCCAATTGTCTTGCCAAAAGAAAGAAGTGCCCGAATGAATACTCCAAGATATTAATGATTCAATAACCCATTTAATGGAGCAAAGCCTTTTCCAAACTGGAGAGTCACCAACTTTGTAAGCATAGATAAGAGGGTGTTTACCTTAACAATATTTTTCCATCATAAAATTAGCCCAAAGGCTATCATTCTTTTTAAAATTCCACCAGAGCATATGAGAGAAGGCAGTCATAGCTTCATGAATAAGTTTGCAACCTAAACCACCTTCACCCAAAGGACCATAGCATTTTTGCCAAGTTGTACAATGCATTCTTTTAACAGAATTATTAGATCCCAAAATAAATTTATTAAGCAAGCGATCAATTCTAATAAGAGTAGAATTAGTGGGAATAATAGTTTCAATCAAATAAAGAGGCATATAATTAAGAGTGCTTTTAAGAATAGCGAGCTTGCCACCAAAGGAAAGTAAATGGAATTCCCAAACAAAAATTTTATTTAAGATATTTTGAATTAACTCATCAAAAATGTGGGATCATTTTGGACCTTCAAATAGAGGAGCACCCTAGTACTTAAGAGGTAAGTGTTGATGTTTAAAATTTGTGATATGGATTTCATTGATTTTATTATTAGAGATACTTGAAGAAATAATAAAACAACTTTTGTTATTAGATAGAAAGACCACTTTCTACCAAATTTATTTATAAAAATCTTGAGGTTTTTGATATGTTGAATAGAAGCATTGTAAAAAATAATGAAAACATCTACAAAGCACAACTGGGAAATAGGAAGACCACCAAGAGTTCTGTAGTATATACTAAGATTGTTTCAAAATAACACATTGATGCTCTTAGATATGTACTCAATAGTAATAATAAATAAAGTGGGAGATAAAGGATCCCCTTGTCTTAAGCCATGGGAAAAAGGTAAGAAGCCCAAATCTTTCCCATTACGTAAAATAGAAAACCATTATTAATACAAGTTTTATTAAGAAAAGTAAATTTATCAGAAAACCCAAATAAATTCATAATATGTAAAAGGAAATCCTAAGAGATATTATCAAAAGCTTTGGTAATATCTAATTTGGAAAGAATGTTTCCACCTCTAGTCTTAGCATCCAAGTCATGAATTAATTCCTAGGCAAGTAAACTGTTGTCGAAATAGATCAACCTCTAATAAAACTAGTTTGGTTGAGAGAGATAATCTTATGAAGTAGAAGACTAAGCTTGATGGCAAGAATTTCTAAAATTAGCTTATTGAAGAAGGTGCAAAGACCAAGTCTAAGATCACTCCAATAGTCTAGATTATCTTTCTTAGGAATGAGAACAATATAAGTGCTAGAAAATATCTAGGAAAAGGATTACCATTAAAAAAAATCAACCACAACCTCAATCAAATCATTTTTAATAATAAACCAACAATTTTGAAAAAAATTGAGTAGTTAAACCCTCCGAACCAGCAACAGAATCTATGTTCATGCTATTAAGAACTTTAAAAATTTCATCTTCATTAGGCACAATAGTAAGCAAATCATTATCATCATTGCTAATAATAGAAGGAATCAAGTGCGATTTAGAAATAGCTTCATAAGAGCAACTCTTATTAAGCATATTTCTAAAGGAATTAATAATCGAATCCTTAATATCATTATTCTCCATAATCCATTCCATTGCCATTTTTAATTTTTTTTAATATTATTTAAAGCTCTCTTTTTAATAACTAAAGCATGGAGATACTTAGTATTCCGATCACCATCCGCAATATGTTTACTAGCATCTTTTTGAATCCAATAAGCCTCTTCCATATTTTGAAAATTAACAAGTTTATCTTTCACCTCAGTCAAGTCTTTAATCTTAGAAGGATCAGACATAATAGAGATCTCAAGATCACAAAATAATTTTTCCATATCTTTGATATTAGCAGAAAGTTTATTATAACAATGCTTGTTCCACCAACCCAAATTTTTCTTAAGTCATTTAAGCTTAAATAAAAGTCTATTCATCCCCATAATTGAATTATCAAGATGTAAAGGAGCTTTCCAATTGTTAGCCACAACATTAAAAAAATTAATATGCTGAATCCACATATTCTGAAATCTAAAAGGAGAGAAATTTTTTAATCTATTAGAAATATCTTTAATAGAAACCAAAAGAGGAGCATGATCAAACAAGGTTCTGCTTAAATGATCGATATAAAGTAATATGCCATTGAGTAATCTAATGAGTATTAAAAGAATCTGATCCAACCTTTGTCAAAGTCTAGAGTTTTTTCAAGTATAATTAGAACCTTTAAAACCAATATCAATCAAATTATAATCAAGGATCATATTAGAAAATTCTTCCATGGAATGAATATTAGAGAGCAACCACCACTTCATTTAGAAGTGAATAAAATAGTGTTGAAATCACCACCAACAAATCAAGGTTTATTGAGAGGTAGAAAATTCCTAAAATTATCCCAAAGAAGATTTCTACCAGATCTAAGCCCAAAACACAATAATAACCATAAGACATTTGAGCATTCACAACTTTTTGAAAATCATCAAGAATAGAAACCTCTACAAAGTTATTCCAAAGACACCAAATTATATTACTGGCATTAGAGAAAAATTTATTGAAACCGATCATTCTAGCAACATGGTTCATTTTGTTAGCATGAATAAGAGGCTCTAAAAAAATAAGTAAAGAAATATTATGTATATAACAAATATTTCTAATACTATTATGAATAGAGAGGGTATCAATCCCTCTAACATTCCAAACAATAAAATTAAACATCAAAAAAAAAAAGGGGTTAAGAAAAGGTTAATTAAGAGAGGAGAGGGAGGTCGTAGCCGATCAAGTGTTTCTTAGCAATTTGGGAGGGAGATTTTTAACACCTTTTTCTTTTTAGCATGATAAGTTTGGAAACCATTTTCTTTTCCCATATAATAATCATTCGAGAAGGATTTAGCAACATTAGTCATAGATTTAAGAGAAATCTCTTGATTAGAAATGAGTTCTCCTCCTTCCAAGACATTAGAATTTATTAAAGCCAAATGAGCATCGGAATAGCAAGAGAGAGAGCATAAATAGATTTATTAAAAGGCAAATGTGAACACCAAGCCCTTCCTTTTCATGACCCAAATTATTAGACAAAGCCAAATCTTTTGAGAATTTAAATCATCATAAATCTGGAAAATAGAATCAATTTTTCAACCCGATTATCATGAGGTATTAAAGCCATATTCTCCATTGAATTTGAATGATGGATAACATTAATATCCTCATTTATATTCTTAATCAAAGCTTTCTTTTCATCAGTCAAAGCCGATAAGGATGCACGAATTAAATTGGAGGAAAAAAAATCGTCATCCAAAAGTTTACAAAAACTATTATTGTTTACATTAGAAGCCTTCAATTGCATAGAAGAAGTAAGAGGTAAAACATCCTTATTAGGAACATTCAAAATTTCCTTTTTTTCTGAAGTAGCTTTTTGATATTTAATAGTGATCGGCCTAGGGTTATGAATAGAAGTTTCCTTAACAAGGAATTTTTTAGGTGAGGATGAAGAATGAAGCATTCAGATTTATCATGCTCGTTGATTTTACAAAGGAGAACAAATGATGGGGAAATTTTCAAATTCAATTCTTTGCATATAACTATAATTTTCATATCCCAACCAGATTTCTTTGGGGTGTTTCTTGGTAATGTCCAATTCAATAAGGATTCTACCAAAAGATGAGATTTCATAGCCATTGTCTCAACAACGACCAAATAAAGCACCCACTATAAAAAGGAATTAATGGTTAATAAAATGAATTCATATATTAGGGAGAGAAATCCAAACTGGAACATCTTTGAATGATTTCAAAGCAAAAGTTAGTTGATGCCATAGTAGGATCCATAGGATCCTTTATTTTTCCCAATGAATCATCGTGGAAGAAGCCAAGCGTAGTATCACCCAATGATGACACAAAATAGGCCGAATAGTCAATTCAAGAAGGAATCCAATGAGAATCATGCAAAATAGTGAGAAAGGGCTAGAAACCAAAAAAATGAGAGGGAAAGGAAATCGCTAGAGCATGGACGAGGCCGGGTAGAAGTTTTAGGTTTTGGGTTTAGTTTAGGGTTTAAGTTTAGCTTAGTTTAGAGTTTAAGTTTAGGTTTAGGTTTAGGTTTATATGTTTTGAGGTTTAGAGGAGTTTAGGTTTAGGATTTAGGGTAGAGTTTAGAGTTTAGGTTTAGTGTTTAGTTTAGGATTTAGGTTGGTGGGAGTGGAGAGGTGGGTTTAGGGAGTTTAGGTAGTTTAAGTTTAGGAGGATTTGGGCCCAGGATAGTAAGTTTAGAGAAGATTAGCCTGGGTTGTGGTAAGTTTAGTTTAGTCAGTTTCAGTTAGGGAAAGAGGGCCCAGTGGTTAATTTAGGCCCAGTTTAGGTTTAGAGGGCCCAGGTAGGTAGTTTAGGCCCAGTTTAAGTTTAGAGTTTAGAGGAGCCCAGTTTAAGTTTAAGAGTTTAGGATCAGAGTTTGGAGTCAGTTAGAGGCCCAGGCCCAGTTTAGAGAGGAGCCCAGTTTAGAGAGAAGAGATCAGAGTGATCAGAGTTTGGAGTTTAAGTAGTTAATTTAGTAGGTTTAGGAGGGAGTTTAGGTTTAGTTTAGGAGGAGGTTTAGAGGTTTAGTTTAGGGGATTTAGGGTGGTTTTAGTTTAGTTTAGAGGGAGTGGGTTGGGTTTAGGTTTAGGTTTATAATTTAGGTTTAGGTGTGGTATTTAGGATTTAGATTTAAGTTTAGGTAGTTAGGTTTTAGTTTAGGGTTTAGGTTTAGGGTTAGTGGTTTAGGGTGTACATTTTAGGTTTAGGTTTAGGATTTTATGGTGTTTATTTTAGTTTCATTTGTGTGTGTATATGTGAGGGACACCATGCTGAGGATGTACTTATTGAGGTTATTGTACGACATCAAGGAATAGTGCACTATCTTGAAAGATAGAAATCACTTCCTACGATGGACCTAATCACCTTATAAGGACTCTAAGGCATTATGGGTCTAATATACTAGAGATTTTACTCATACTTTTTATGAAAAAGTAAAGCTGGGTTTATTTAAACTAGGTTCGTTAAGTTCCCATGGAGGCAAGCCCCCATAGTTAATTACATCCTAAGAAAAATGAATCCCTTAAGAATACTCTCGATTATAGTAAACAATTGTTGTCTACAAAGAATTCAAAGATTGGACTATTAATAAATTGGTTGTATTTTAGAAGATAAAGTGGGATGGATCAAAAGGGAAGAGTTATTATTGAAACCAAAGGAGATGAGTATGGAGTACTCATGATACTAGGAAACCTAGTGAGCAGTCCAATATATCCTATGGTTGGGCTTTATATATTAGAAATTAAGGAGATTTATTTATTTATTTGAAATTTTATTAGAAATCTTGGACTTATAATTCCATAATATAAAATTATGGAAATATCGAAGTGAGGATTTATGCTTGTAGCTCACAAAGAAAAATAACAATCTCAGATCCTAAATCTAGATAACTTTGGTGAGGATAAAGCATGACCTAAATCTTAGGCAAAAGTGGTATATGGTTTACCTCCACAAGAGATAGTAAACCACCAGACTGCTGGACTTATTATCGCCTGGAGTGGCAGCTAACTAACTCCTCATATGCTTTAAATCCATGTAAGTAAGTCATATGCTTTTGTGATATGGCTAGGTTGTTATTATTTAAAAAAGATACTAAACCCTTAAACCCACTCCCTAAGAGACTAGAGCATGCGGGGTATAAATATTGACTTAAATCTAATGCAAATTCTTATCAAATTTTATTTAATTTAGGACTCCTTATTTTAACATAGGCTATAGGATTTTGTATGCCTAAATGCATGAGAAGTTGATTATGGGCCAAATCAAAAGGGAAAGAGGTGTTCTTCCATCATAGGCTCTCAAAGGTTAAGCCCATTCTATGTGGAAAAGATGGAAGCCCTATCTTAACAACTGTGAACTAAGATGATTATGCATGATATTAAACATATAACATCCTAAGGGTTGTTAAATATTTTATTATCTTGATTTAATGCCTAGGTTTTCATCTAAGATTATGAGTTATTTTAAAAGTTTAGTTATGAGTTGTTAATGAGATAGAAAAATTATTTTTATCCTAAGAGCATAATCTCATGCATGCCATACAACAATCACCAATCATAAACAAACTATGAAAAGGCGTGCTTTTTCCAATGCAAAGCTAAGCAAAACATCAAATAATTTTTATAAAGCTATCGCAAAAGAATAAAAGGCTGATGCAGTTGGGTACTGCTATACATCCTGAAAAGAAATGTGGGTAGCCAAGTTCTACTTTTATACAACCCGGATTACGTGAGAATAATTACAATTACAAATGATGAATGTTATGGGGGTCTTCATTCTTCATTCTTCCTTCTTCGTTTCTTCATCTTCCATTTCTTCATTTGATTTGCTCTATTTCTTCCTTCTTTTTGGATTGATTTGGATATGCTTGTCCAAAGGTATCACATGGTACATAAGACTTGGTCTTATAACCAATGCTCATCCAAGTCCCCCATAATACTCATCCTAATCCTAATGCAAAATTATATTAAAAGAAGGAAAGTAAATCTAGCTACACCTACAAAATAAATGTTAGCTAAACTCACCATACAACCCAAGCAATTATATGAATAATTTGTACTTAGCACCCCACACATGGGTAACTAAGCCCACCTATCCTAACTTGGGTTATGCTTAGGGGCTAAGCAACCTGCAAAAAATATTTATATTTTTATTTAGCGGCCCCTTAAGCACAACCCCTTAGAAAGCATGATTAGGCTAATATTGGCCTAACATCCAGACTACGCACATACACCCTAACATCAGTCTACAATAATACATCATAATACAAGCATACATCAAACCATACACCTCCCTAACATAAAGCTATAAATGGTAACTTAGTCTAATGTGCGTGAATTAAAGCTTGTGTGGTATGTCCTAACTAGGCTTTAGAGTTGTAATTTGCTAAGTGTGAGGGATTTAATTTATAAAGGGGTTGATTTTTCTTTAAGTGATTTGATTGGTTTAAAGATTTTACTTAGTATTTTCTTTTGTTTCATATGGTCTACACTTAACAACTAAGTGTTATAAAGAAAAGAAAGAGAGGGAACCTCTCTTTCAACCCTACCTTAAGTCACTTCTAAAGCAAGTTAATTAATCAATTTTCTTTAGTGAATAGCATATTATAAGTTTTAATTATTCCTAAGTTTAGGTTCACTCTAAATAACCTTTTTCAATAAGAAAGGCATCTTAAGATTAATTAGAATGAATTACTATCACATAACACATGTTTATTCATTTCTTTCCATCATGCATATGATTAAATCCTAAGCATACCTATACATGCAATTTATATTTTAGCATACTTGAATGATGAATGCAAAGAAGTGTATTTGAAATTTAAATATTTCATTTGATTGAATTATGAATGAATGCCTTTTTAATAGAAAAAGGGAGTTTTCATCCATTAGCTAGATACACATTCGCATGCATAAAAGTTTTAAGTGAGTACATCGTCATTGCTCTGCACCGGGGGCGTAATGTACAAGACCTACTTAAGGCTACTTAAAGCCTCACAGCCTTAGTGTATCTAGACTAATATACCACTTTTTTTAGATACATATAGTTGTATAAGAAACTACAAGGATAAGAAAAAACCCATGGAAAAATTGTATTTGATTTATATGACTTATGATTCTTATTCATTAGCCACATCACACATACATATGTATAAGAGTTTTAAGTGGGTAAGACACCATTATTTTTTTCCAGGGGTGTAAGGTATAAGACCTACTTAGGGCTACTTAAAGCCTCGCAGCCCCGGGGTGTCCAGACTAATATGCCACTTTTCACAGATACAGGTGAATGTATGAAAAGAACCACAATAAGAAGAAGTCATGCAAGAAGTCATATTTGATTTGATTATATGATTTACATATATGGTAAGTCTTAGCATGGAAATGCATAGGAATAGATTTAGACAAATGTTGTGTGCTATTCAAATGAACTATACATTTGTAATTCCTATGTGAATCCATGTAAGATAAGGAAAGAGAGCTTCATATTGCATATCTTATATTATCAACACATGCAAACCTATAGATATTTATAATTAACATCACTCCATTTATTATAATTGATTTATGAGCTTTTGAAAATAACTTTTGATTTAATAGTGATAATAGCCACACCTATTTTTAATTTAAATCAACACATGCAATTTGACATAAAAGAAACCATTTCATTTAGTTAATTTTGAAAGGAATGAATGCATGATTACACATGGGAAGCAACATTTAACATGATTGGAAAGAAATAAAGGAACATAAGCACATTATCTCATTCATTCCAATTAATTCCTAAGGACAATCATACTAAATAAAGCCACTTAAAATAAACTAAAGTCCTTTAATGAGATTTCTTAATTTTGAGTTTGATTTGATTTAGGAAATGAAAGAGATTTGTTGATCCTAATCCCATTCCTCATGTGTGAGTTAATTTGATTTAATGAAGAAGTATTTAAGTTGATTTTATGGTCTAATTAGGGTATGAATTAAGCCAATTAATTAACCCTTCCTACATCACCTTAAGTTAATTAACTAATTAATAATGAGCTAATATGATATGCAACCACATGGAAAGTAAATTTGAAATGATCCTAACAAATGAAAGGTGCCTAATGCAATTGGCTCATAGTTAATAGCTAATTAAGCTTAAGGGATCTCACTTAACTACTTCTATTATTTTCTCACATATGTGAGCTAACCATAATTTTATTACCTACCCCTTTGGATTATTGAACACCCAAAGACCTAACCAAGATTAAATTAGAAAAATAGATTCAATTAAATTAATTAAATTCATTAATTAACTAATTAAACCTTAATTAACCTTAACCAATCAAAATGAGATGGGCTTAGAGAAAGAGACAAAGAAGGGAGCCTAAGTCTCAATCCCTAAATCCTTTCAATTAGTTGATTAAAGTTCAGGTATGATTTGGATTTTGATTAATCTTGTTAATTAATTAATTAAGGGGTGTTAATTAATTAATTATTTAAGAGAGATTAGAGAAGACTTAAAGAAAAGATTGGAAGAGTCTCAATCCATTTCTCTAGACTTCATCATCTTTAATAGAGGTTACTAAGCTTAATTGATTGATTAATTTATTGTTCATTTGCTTAATTACCACTAGTTACATTAGGAAAGTTATTAAGCCTTAACCCATTGGTTCCTTAATTAAGCAACCAATAAAATCTCATAAAAATAGAGGTAGAGGTCATCCCCCTTAACATGCACATAAAGCTTGAGATTAATTGGATGGTTAATTAGGGAGAAATTAGAGTAATTTTATTTCTAATTAAGCCTTAATTAAGCCAAATTCACTATTCAAAATCTATTAATAATAATTTTCTTGTATTCTACTCTAAATTATCTTTAAAATGAGCCTAAGTTTATATTTTTTCTAGATTTTTCTAGAATTTTTATGAATTTAAGAAGTTTCGGATTAAAAACTAGTTAATTAGCCCTAATTAGAGCCTTAATCCCATCGCCCCATGATGGCTAACAACACGGTCGATGTGGGTGCGCTATCCATGTGGTGTGATGAGATTTGCTATTTTAGTTGTCACATCCAAGTGATGACTCAAATGGCGGTATGTGATAACTCGCGGATCATTCATCCTGATGGGATTACCCATGATTAGATCATAGGCTCTAAGCATGATTAGATCAGGATCATTCATCCTGATTATACGGGATGGACAGTCCATGATCTATCTCCTCTCGAGCATCAAAATATGTCTACCGTCCATCGATCACTGCTCGATTTGAGCTCACCCAAGCTTGGATGGAGATGAAAATGATCTCACACCTTTGGGAAAGCACAATAAGAAGATCTAACTGAGGAAATCGCATGACATGAAAATCTCTTTCATAAAAGATAAACCTATTTTCATTCAAGGATTAATTTCAATGGCATACCTCATCGGAGCTTATGATCGGCAGTTCCAATGATTGAGGAAGCTTCATTTGGTAGAAATGAAGCTCTGTAGAGCTGCACGAGCTTTGATTTGGTGTAGTTTGCTCAGAAGATAAATCCACTAGGCGTAGGTACTTGAGCATGATCGAACGCTACCCTCTGACCATCAAGAAGCTTGGGAAATGATTCATTCTCATTCATTTGGCTCCAAGGAAGGTGTGTGGAAAGTTAATTGCACTTTGGTGGAGGTTTGAGCAAATGAGAATCGAAGGTGGCCTCCCCTATTTCAATTTTTCATAAAATCAAGAATGGGGATTTTGGGGAGTGTGGAAAGGCTTGGTAATTACTCTGGGAACTCTCTCCTTGGCTGCTTGGGTTGAATCAAGTGTGAGTGTCTTAGTTTGAGTGAGAATGAGGGGGGAATACCCCCTCATTCCTTGGATCGAATGGCCACAACTTCTTTGGATTTTTCTTGATCAATTGGCCAAATTGGAGGGTGGTGGAGGTCCTTGGGTGCATGATGTTGCTCAATTTGGTTGGGTGAGGGTGTGGAGGTGGCTGCCAAGGGAGTAGTGGGTGTCCTATGGCTGTTTGGAAAGCTCTAATGGGGATGGGGAGGTGATTTCACCTCCCATGGATCATGGTCGACCCAACCACCTTTGGGTCAGGTCACCATGGTCTTGTGTCTAACTGGACCTATGATTGGGTGCCAAGTGGCTAGGGGAAGAAAATGACCAAATGAGCATGTGTCTTATCTCATGGGATGCCCTAAACCCAAGGGCAAAATGGTCATTTGGCTATGGGTTTAGTTTGGGTAGATTTGGGATGCGTCAAAAGTGGGTTAGCCCAAATTTCAAGTAGTTTGGAGTTTATTTGATTTGATTTGGCTTGATTTAACCTATTTATGTCAAATTGGGTTAGGTTGGGTCAAGTTGACCAATTGGTCAAATTGGGTCAAGCCAAGATTTGGGTCAAGTTCAATTGGCTAATTGAAAATGATTGTAGGCTTTGGTTTGGTTTAATTTAGAATTAATTTGGATTTTGGCTAATTTGACCCTTTAGGTCAATTTGGGTTAAGTTAGATCAAGTTGACCAATTGGTCAAATTGGGATCAATCATGGTTTTGGTCAAGTTCAATAAGAGATTTGGAATGAACTTGAGCCATTGGTTACAATCGATTTGGGTTGGATTGTGATTTGACCTATTTTAGCTTTTTAGGCCAATTTGGGTCAACTTGGGTCAAATAGCCAATTGTGCTTGGTTTGGCTCAAGTGAGGGTTTGGTCATGTTCAATCATTAGTTGGGAATCAATGGTTTCAATCAATTTGGCATATGGTGGATTTTGGCTAATTTGGGTTTCATTTGGGCTAAATGTTGACTTAGTCAATGGGCTAGGTTGACTTGGTTTGACCCAATTCAAGATAATTGATTAACCTAGGATGATTTTTGATCATGTTGTGAGGTTTGGATGGGCTTAGTTCAATCCAATTTGGGTTCAATTAGAACTTGGCTAAAAGGTCTTTTAGGTCACTTTGGGTCAAGTGGACCTAAATGGGTTAATTGGCTTGATCATGGCTTGATTCAAGTTTAATTATATTGATAAATGGGTTTGAGATGAAAATATAAATTCAATTGTAAGTAATTTGGATCCATATGGATTTTGGTTCATATGATAATTTCAAGTCAAAAAGGGCTAACTAGGGTTTGATTTGGGTTAGCTTGGATTTGGTTTGATAATTATAGTTTGTATTTATATTTGGATCTATGATTGTAGGAATGTTTGAATCATGAAAATCCATGATTTTGAATTGATTTGGGTATTATTTAGCTAAGTTCAAGAATTTGACTAAAAGGCTAAAATCGAATTTGATTTGATTTGGGTTTCAACCATTTGGAGTTTGGAATTGATTTATGAGTTAAAATTTGATTTGAGATTGAATTGATAATTGAGAAAGTCAATTGAATTGTTGATTTGAATTTGTTGCTTAAGTCCATAAGATAAAATCAAAGGGCTTAGGAAGGGATTTGGAGTTTGAATTTTATCATGGGTTTCAATCATTTGATAGTTGGATTTGATTTTGGAATTTAGATTTAAATTTGAGATTTGATTTGGAAGAATGAAGCAAGGATTTAGTTTGGGCTATAGGGTAAGCAAGTTCTCCTAAATCCCTAAGGCACAACCTACCCCAGTGGATAACTATTCTAAGTCTCTAGGGTTATGTTAAGTGTTCACGTAATCACTACAAGTGTCTTAATACTAAGGAACTCTTTGTGTCTATGAGAGTCCTAGATCTATGATAAGGAAGTTGAAAAGTGAGGTCAATAGTTTTAGGGTTTATGGTTTTAGGGTTTAGGGTTTTGTGTTTAGGGTTTAGGGTTTAGTGTTTAGGGTTTATGGTTTTAGGGTTTAGGGTTTAGGTTTTAGGTTTAGGGTTTAGGTTTTAGTTTTGGGTTTAATGTTTTTTAATAGAACAAATTCATATTCAACATTTATTCTTTTGATTTCAAACTGTGGCACCAATTTTTCTAAGACATAGCGAACATAGATAAAATGAGCACCATAGAGTAAATCAAAAACCCTAGATAACTAAAACTATCTCTACTGTAAAGACAAAGTTCCATAAGCAACATATCAGATTGATCATTCTTTAGTTTCTCTAGTTCCCATCATAACCACCGCCTCGGATCCGCCATCATATTCTCGATCTATCCCTCCGTGACCACCACTGTTGTATCCTCCGTTGCTCCTCCAGCCTCCATAACCACCACTACTTCGACCACCACCTCCATATCCACCAGCACCTTAAGATCCCCCACCATGATTGCAATAACCACCACCTCCACCATCGCCTACATCACTAGATCTAGACAGAGCCTAGTTGACACCGATGTTCCTAATATCAAGGTTATGCCCATTATTAGGGTTTAAGTTCAGGTTTAGGTTGATTAGGTTTTAGGGTTTAGGTTTATTTTTTATTTATTTAGTTTCTTTAGGATTAGGTTGAGGGTTTAGGGTTTAGCATTTAAGGTTTATGGTTGTTTTGGGTTTGGGTTTAGGGTTAAGTTTGGGGGATTGGGTTTGAATTAGGGTTTAGGGTTTAGGGTTTAGTGTTTTGGCTTTAAGTTTTAGGGTTTTTAGGGTTATCTTAGGGTTTGTGTTGGGGTTTAGGGTTGGGTTTAGGTTTGGGATTTTAGAGGTTTAGGGCTTGTGGTTTGTGGTTGGGTTCTGCCTGGTTGTGGTTTAGGGTTTATGGTATGGTTTAAGGTTTAGGATTTAGGTTTAGGGTTTAGGGTTTAAGGTTTAGTGTTTTTGTTTTTTTTTTTATTTTTTTAAAATTAAGTAAATCGACAGTTTAGTATACTTAATTTATTTATTTATTTTAGGTTATTTTATCTTTTATTTTATTTAGGTTCAATTTTATTTTATTTATTTTAGTTTATTTATTTTAGGATAATTTATTTTACTTTAGGTTTACTTAATTTATTTAGTTTATTTTATTTTAGGTTAATTTATTTTAGTTTTTAGGTTTTTTTTTTTTTTTTTAGGTTTAGGTTCAAGTTTTTATTTTATTTTTTAAAGTTGATGTTTTAGGTTTTTATTTTAGGTTTATTTTAAGGTTTTATATTTTAGTTTTGGTTTTGGTTTATTTTTAGTTTATTTTATTTTATTTAGTTTAGATTTAGGTTTAGGTTTAGTTCATTTTAGGTTTATGATTTATACATTTTAGTTTAGTTTAGTTTAGTTTAGGTTTAGCTTTATTTATTTATTTATTTTAGGTTTATGTTTTTGTTTTAGTTTAAGGTTTAGGTTTTATTTTTTATTAATTTTTATGTTTTATTTTTTAGGTTTAGGTTTTATTTAGTTTTATTTGTTTTATTTTAGGTTTATTTTATTTTAGGTATAGTTTTTATTTTATTTAGGTTTTTAGTTTATACTTTAGTTTAGGTTTTTATTTATTATATTTTAGTTTTGTTTTATTTTATTTTATTTCTCTTTTATTTTAGGTTTAGATTTTAGTTTAGGCTTCAATTTTATTTTATTTTTGGTTTAGGTTTGTTTATTTTATTTAACTTTTATTTAGTTTATTAAGGTTTTTTTTTAGGGTTTAGGTTTGTGGGTGGTTTATAAGGTTAAGGGTTTAGGGTTTAGGGTTTAGAGTTTAGGTTTAGGTGGGTTCAGATTTTAGTTTAGGGTTTAGGGTTTTTGGTTTTCATTTTTAAAAGAGAACAAATTCTGATTCAACGTTTCTTTTTTTTTATTTCATCAACCAAGTAACACACCAAGTTATCTAAGGCACAAGCGATAACATAGATAAAAAATGAGCATGCATAGAACAAATCAAAACCGAGATAACTAAACTGCCTCTCAGAAAGACAGTTTGATAAGCAAATGATCGGATCACCATTCTTCGCCAGCTCATCAAAACCACACTGGCCTCTCGAGTAGTGAGATCCACCATCATATCCCTGATCTCTCCTTCCGCCACCACCACGGTTGTAACCTCCGTCACTCCTACCTTTATAACCACCACTGCTCGGACCACCACCTCCATGTCCACTAGCACCTCCAGATCCCCCACTACCAATGCAATAACCATTGCCTACGCCTTTACCTCCATCGCCAAATCTAGAGTGAGCCTAGTTGAAGGTGATATTCCTGCCATCAAGGTTCTACCCATTCTTAGGGTTTAGATTTAGGTTTAGGTTTATTATGTTCTAGGGTTTAGGTTTCTTTTAATTTATTTAGTTACTTTAATTTTGGGTTGGGGGTTGGGGTTTAGGTTGTGAGTTAAGGTTTAGTGATTAAGGTTTAGGGTTTACGGTTTAGGGTTTAGGGTTTAAGAGATTAGGGTTTAGGGTTTAGGTTTTGGGTTTAGGGTTTAGGGTTTTAACGGTTTAAGGTTTAGAGTTTAAGGTTTAGGTATTAGGTCTAGGTTCAACCTTTAGTTCAGGGTTTAGGATTTTTGGCTTTTTTATAACATACAACAAATCCAGATTCAACATTTCCTATTTTTGAATTCTTCAACCAAGTAACACACCAAGTTTTCTATGACACAAGAAACAACAGAGATCAAATCACAAATCAATCCCAAATCAAATCACAAATCCAAATCAAATCACAAATCAATCCCAACTCAATTGATTTTCTCAAATCTCAAATCAATCCCAACTCAATTGAGTGATTCAAATCCAAAATCAATTCTAAAGCCAACTCCTTAGATGATTCATTCCCAAATAAAACCTTCCTAAGCCTTATGAATCACATCCATAAGCTTAGCCAAACCCTTCAAATCAACCCAAAGCCAAGTGTTTTCTTTATAAATCACTTATTCCATCACATGTATTCGCAACTATAAATGAAATTGGCATTCAAATCATCCAAATCAAATGAATATAAATCAAACCAAATCAAAACTCCCTTTTCAAACTTTTTGACCTACCTTAGCCAAATTCACAATCAAATCACTCTAATTCACATGATTCTTCATAGATCATTTATATTCTCATTTATCTTCACAAATATAAATGAAATATAAATTCAAATGGCCAAAATCAAATCAATATAAATTCAAAACTCAAATCCAAACCCAATTTATATCCTTTAAGCCAATTTCTTGAATTTAGCCAAATCATTCTCAAATCAATCCAAACCCTTGATTTTCTCTTCAAACAATCACTCTTTAATCACATGCCTAAATATAAACATAAACTACAATCACCAAGCCAAAATAACACTAACCCAAGTCAAACTCATATTCATCCTTTTGACTTGAATTTGTCAAATGAACCAAAACCCATTTGACTCCAAACCACTTGCAATTGGATTTATATTTTCATCATAAGTCCATATGTGAGTTCAAATAAACTTGAATCAAGCAATTATCAAGATAATTCACCCTTTTAGGTCCACTTGATCCAAAGTAGCCTAAAGACCCTTTTTGAACCAAGTTCTAATCCAACCCGAATTAGGTTGAACCAAGGCCACCCAAGCTTCACATTGTGATAAACAATCATCCTAGAATGTTCAATCACTCAAATTGGATCAAACTAAGTCAAACCTAGCTTTTCACCAAGTCAACACTTAACCCAAATAAGACCTAAACAAGCCAAAATTCACTGTGAGCCAAATTGATTGAAACCATTGATCTAAACCAATCCATAATCAATTATTAAACATGACCAAGCTGTCACTTGAGCTAGACCAAACCCAATTGGCCCTCCTAACCCAAGTTGACCCAAATTGACCAAAAAAAGCCAAAATGGGTCAAATTTTGATCTAGGTCAAATCGATTGAAACTAATGGGTTAAATTCATTCCAAATTGATTGTTAAACTTAACCAAAGCTTCAATTGACCAAATAGACCCAACCTAGCCCAATTGACCATGAACCCAACTTAACCCAAAAGGTCAAATCAATTTGAAATCAAACCAAATAAAAATTGATTGAAACCAAAGCTTGAAACACATTTCAAATGATCAACCAAGCCTAAACCAACCCATGACATAACCCAATTGGGTCAAATGGGTCAAATTGGTTAACTTGACCAATTTGACCCAAATGAACTTAAATGAACCAAAACCAATTCTAAACAAAATTAAACCAAACCAATGATACCCATAGGCTCCAAATGATCATTTGAACTTGACTTAATCCATGGTTTGACCCAATTTGATCAATTGGTCAACTTAACCCAATTTGACCCAACTTAACCCAAATTGGTCAAATTGAGCCAAATCAAATCAAATGAACTCCAAATCACTTGAAATTTGGCCCAACCCATTTTTAAATTATTTTAAATCTATCCAATTCAAACTTGCCAAATAACCACTTTTCCCTTAGGTCAAAGGATATCCCATGACCAAATTCACTAGGAATTTAACCATTCCTTTCCCAAGGCCACTTAGCACCCATCTATTGGTCCACATGGGCACCAAGGAGGGTGGTGAACATGACCCAATGAGCTTGGGTCGGCACCAAGGGGAGGCCTCTAATGTCCCTTGGACACTTGGCTCACCAAATCCACTCACCAATCACATGGGCAACCACTCTCCTCACTCCTCCACCTAAAATGACCCTTGTGGATGTTTTCCAGCTAAAATTGATCAATCAAAGCTTAAGCCAACAAATCAGCCATCCACCATCCGATCCAAGGAGGGGAGATATACCCCCCCCCCCAACCTCATTCTCACTCAAAGAGAGAGATTCAATCCTCAGAGCTCAAGAAGTCTAATCAAAGCCTCCCCATGTTTTTCCAAGCCATTCTCAAGCTTCCTTGATTCCCCTTTTTTGGTTTTCCTCAGAACTAGAATAGGGGAGATCAATCCCAAGCTCAACTCACTAAATCCTCAACCAAAGTGAAATTAACCTTGCACACACCATCCTTGGACCAAGGTGAGTTGAAATAAATTGAATCCTAAGCTTTTTGATGATTGGAGCTAGGAGTTTGATCGAAGTCGATCACCTGCATGTCGTGGATTGGTCTTCCTAGCTAACTACATCAAATCAAAGCTTGTGTGGCTCAACAAAGCTTTATTTCATCCAAGAAAAGATTCCTTAATCGTTGGAACCTTCGGTCACAAGCACTGGTGAGGTATGCCATTAAAATCGACCTTAGAGAAAAATTTGCTTGGTCCTTTGTGAAGGAAATCATTATGTCACACAATCTCCACCATTAGATGTATTGCTTGTGCTTCCCCAAAGGTGTGGGATGAATTTGAGCTCCATTCGAGTTTGGGTGAGTTTGATCAGCGATGATGATGACGATCCATCTCTCATCGCTCGGGAGGAGACAGATCACAGACCATCCATTTTGCATGATCGTATCAGACGGTCCTGATCAAATCACACTTTAGATCTCTCTGATTTCCTACTAAATCATGGGATTAATCATGGCCTTTGTTGACCTCATTTTTAGAATGAGTTCTCAACCCCTCCATCTTATACATAGGACTTCTCTTAGACTTTAAGAGTTCCTTAGTCTTAGGACATGTTTAGTGCTTAGGTGGACACTCAACCTAGCCCTAGAGACTTAAAAGAGTTAGCCATGGGAATAGGTCATGTCTTAGGGGTGTTAGGAAAATTTTTCTACGCATAGCTTAAACCATTCCTCACTTTCATTCAGTCAAGTCAAACTCCAAATCAATCTTATTTTATTTTCTCCAAACTCAAATCAACTCATGTGATTGAAACCCATGAATTTAAATTCCTAAGTCCAAATCTTTCTATGTCCTTAATCTTCCCTTAAGGACTTAACCAAAATCATGATCTAAACCAATTAAAATCCTTGATATTTTCATAATTCATTTATATTATCATTTATATTCACTTATATAAATGAAATATAAATTAAAAACCAATCAAACTAAACTCAAAATTAAAATCAAATTCAAAAATTAAATTCAAAATTTAAATTTTTTCTTAAGCCCATAGTTTCCCTCTTAAGGACTCCTAAAAGAAACACTAAACCCTAAACCATAAATAAACCCTAAACCTTAAACAAACCCTAAACTCTAAACTCTAAACCCTAAACCTAAACCTAAACTAAATAAATAGTAAACCTAAATTAAATAAACCTAAACCCTAAAACCTAACCTAAACCTAAAACTAAACCATAAAAAATTTAAAACCTGGAACATCATTGTCAACCACACTCAGTCTAGATCTGGCAGTGGAGGCGAAGGCGGATGGGGCCATTATCATAGTGGTGGTGGGGGATATGGAGGTGCTGGTGGATATGAAGGTGGTGGTTGGAGCAGTGGTGGTTATAGAGGTGGGAGGAGGGACGAAGGTTACAGCCATGGTGGTGGCGGAGGGACAAATTGGGGATATGATGGTGGATCTCGCAACTCGAGAGGCCAAGGTGGTTCTGATGGGAACTGAAGAAACTGAGGAATGATCAATTCAATCTGCTGCTTATGGAACTATGTCTTTACAGTAGAGATGGTTCTAGTTATCTAGGGTTTTTTATTTTCTCTATGAGTGCTCATTTTTTATTTAGGTCTTCTCTTGTGTCTTAAAAAACCTTGGTTTTAATGAATATTAGGAGAGCAACCAGCACTTCATTCAAAAGTGAATAAAATAGTGTTGGAATCAACACCAACAAACCAAGGTTTATTGATAGGGGTAGCAAAATTCCTCAAATTATCCCAAAGAAAATTTCTACCAGATCTAAGCCCAAAACACAATAATCACCATAAGAGATTTGAGCATTAAAAACTAGTTGAAAATCATCAAGAATAGAAACATCTATGAAGTTATTCTGAAAACACCAATTCTTATTACTGGCATTAGAGAAAATTTTATTGAAACTGATCATTCTAGCAACATGGTTAATTTGGTTAGCATGAATAAGAGGCTCTAGAAAAATAAGTAAAGAAATATTATGTATATGATAAAGATTTTAATACAAGCATAGAGAGGGTACCAATCCTCTAACATTCTAAATAATAAAATTAAACATAAAGAAATAAAAAGGGGTTAAGAAAAGGTTAATAAAGAGAGGAGAGGGAGGTTGTATCTAGTGTTTCTTGGCAATTTGGGAGGGAAATTTTAACATTTTTCTCTTTTAGCATGATAAGTTTGGAAACCATTTTCTTTTCCCATATAATAATCATCCAAGAAGGATTTAGCAACATTAGTCATAGATTTAGGAGAAATCTTCTGATTAGAAATGAGTTCTCCTTCTTCCAAGATAATAGAATTTATTAAAGCCAAATGAGCATCAGAAATAACAAGAGAGGGAGCAGAAATAAAATTATTAAGAGGCAAGTATGAACATCAAGCCCTTCCTCTTCATGACCCAAATTATTAGACAAAGCCAAATCTTTCTAAGAATTTAAATAATTCTGAATCTAGTAAATAGAATCAGTTTTTTCAACCTGATTATCATGAGGTATTAAAGGAATATTCTCCATTGAATTTGAATGATGCATAACATTATTATCTTCATTTATAATCTCAATCAAAGCTTCATTTTTAGAAAATAGAATCATCATCTAAAAGTTTAGAAAAACTATTATTGTTCACATTAGAAGCCTTCAATTGCATAGAAGATGTAAGAGATAAAATAGCCTTATTAGGAACATTCAAAAATTCCATTTTTTTGAAGTACCTTTTTGATATTTAATAGTGATCGGCCTAGGATTTGGAATAGAAGTTTCCTTAACAGGGATTTTCTTTTTTAGGTGAGAATGATGAATAAAACATTCAGAATTATCGTGCCCATGGATTTTATAGTGAGAACAAAAGACAGAGAGATTTTCAAATTCAAATATTTGCATATAACTATAATTTTTAGATCCCAACCAGATTTTTTTAGGTGTTTCTTGGTAATGTCCAATTCAACAAGGATTCTAGCCACCGAAGGATGAGATTTTGTAGTCGTTGCCTGATCAATTTACAACGGTAGACCAAATAAAGCACCCACAGTAAAATGGAATTTATGGTTAACAAATGGAATTCACATATTAGGGAGAGAAATCTAAACTGGAACATCTTGTCTTTGAATGATTTCAAAGCACAAAGCCAAGTTAGTTGATTCCTAGTAAGATCCATAGGATCTTTCCCCTAAGGAATCATTGGGGAAGATGCTGTCACTCTAATGAAGAGATGAAATAGGCTAGCACTCATTGATTTAAGAAGGAATCCAGTGAGAATCATAAAATAGCTAGCAAGCGCTAGAAAGATAAAAAATGAGAGGGAAAGGGAACGCCGCATGATGATCGTGGCTTCAAAGAATTTTGAGTTTTAGGTTTTGCTAAGGTTTAAGATTAGTTTAGTTTATGGTTTAGGTTTAGTTTAGGTTTAGATTTAGGTTTAAGTTTAGTTTAGCCAGGGTTTAGGTTTCAGGAGTAGTCATAGTAGGCTCAGTTGGGCTCAGTTTGCTTTGGCCCAGGGCCCAGGCCCAGGGCCCAGGGCCCAGGTCTTCTCAGGCCCAGGGCCTAGGGCTCAGGCCCAGGCTCAGGGCCTAGATCAGGGGCCCAGGGCTCAGCCTAGGCCCAGGCCTAGCTGGCCCAGCTCAGCCCAGGGCCTGTGGGCCAGCCTTCAGGGCCTGGTGGCCCAGGCTCATGGCCCAGGACTCCATAGCCCAGGGCCCAGGCCCAGGATCAGGGCCTAGGCCCAGGCCCAGCTCATGCCTCAGCCCAGGCAGGCCTGCTCAGGCCTAGCCCACTCAGGGCCCAGTGCCCAGCTCAGCCTAGTCAGCCTAGGCCTCCCAGGGCCCAGGGCGCAGGGCCCAGCCCAGGCCAATCTCAAGCCCAGGCCCAGGATGCTCAGGCCTGCCCAGGCCCAGGCCTAGGAGCTCAGCCTAGGGCTCAGCCCACCCAGGCTCAGCAGCTCAGTCCTGGCCTAGCTCAGCTCAGCCTAGGATCCAGACTCCAGGCCCAGGGCCCAGTCCAGGCCCAGGGATCAGGCCCAGGGCCCAGCCTAGGGCCCAGGCCGGGCTGGCCCAGGGCTCAGCCTGGGCTCAGCCTCAGCCTGGTGGCCCAGCCTCAGCTCAGCCGAGGCCCAGCCTGCTCAGGGCCTACTCAGGAGCCAGTTCATGGCCTGGCCCAGTGGCCCAGCCCAGGATTCCAGGCCCAGGCTCAGGCCCAGGGCCTAGGGCCCAGTTTGGGCTGGCCCAGGGCCTCAGGCTCAGCCTGTGGATCTCCAGTCCTCCAGGCTCAGCTCAGGCTCAGGGCCTGGCCTAATATTGCCCAGGGTTTAGGGCCCAAGGGTTTAGGATCAGAGCCCAGAGTCAGGTTTAGGGCCTGTGTAGGTAGGGTTTATGGAAGGGATTTATAGAGTTTGAGTGAGTTTAGATTTGTGGTGTGGCCCAGGGTTTAGAGAGGTTTGGGGGGTACATTTTAGGGTTTAGTGTTTATGATTTAGGATTTTAGGGTTTAAGATTTAGGGTTTAGAGTTTGGGGTTTATTATTTAAAGTTTTAGGGTTTAGTGTTTAAGGTTTAGTGTTTATGGTTTATGGGTTTTAGGGTTTAGGGTTTAGTGTTTATGTTTTGGTTTAAGGTTTAGGTTTTAGGATTAAGGTGGTTTACATAGAACAAATTCATATTCAACATTTCTTCTTTTTGATTTCAACATCCTAGTAGCGAACCAAGTTTTCTAAGACATAAGCGATGACATATATCAAAAATGAGCACGCATAAAGCAAATTAGAAAATCTAGATAACTAGAACTGTCTCTACTGTAAAGACACAGTTCCATAAGCAATAGATTGGGTCAGCCGTTCTTCAATTTCTCCAGCTCACACCGGAACCACCACTGCCTCTCGAGTAGTAGGATCTGCCATTATATCCCTGATCTATCCCTCCGTGACTGCCACGACTATAACCTTCGTCGCTCCTCCTACATCCATAACCACCACTACTTCAACCACTACCTCCATATCCAAGACACTCCTGATCCCCACCACCATTATGATAATCGCGCCTCTCGCTTTGCCTCCATCGCTAAATCTAGATCCGGCCCTAATTGATGTAATGACCAAGTTCCACCATTATGGAGGTTTAGGTTTTGGTTTATTAGGTTTTGGGTTTAGGTTTAATTTTTATTAATTTAGTTTCTTTAGTTTAGGTATGTGGGTTTTGGGTTGGGTTAGTGTTTAGGTAAAGGGTGGGTGGCATGGGTTTAGTAGTGGTTTAAGATGTGGTTTTAGGGTGTGGTATGGAGGGTAAGAGCCTGTGCTTAGGGTTTAAAGTTTAGGTTTAGGGTTTAGGGTTTAGGAGGGCCCAGGGTCAGGTTAGGGTTCTGACTGGGTCATTTATGGTTGTGGCTCAGTGGTTAGTAGGGCTCAGGGTAGATCTAGGTGGGTTGCCAGGGTTTAGGGTTTAGGGTAGGATCCTGGTTTAGTTTTTTAACCTTTTATTTCTTCAAATTAAGCAAACGTAAGTTTAGGTTTATTTAGCTCTTTTATTTATCTTAGTTTATTCATTTTATTTTTATTTAGGTTCAATTTTATTTATTTATTTATTTTATTTTAGGTTTATATTTTAGTTTAGGTTTATGTATTTTATTTTAGGTTTAGGTTTAGTTTATTTTATTTTAGTTTTATTTTATTTTATATTTTATTTTATTTTTTTTTTTTTTTTTATTTTTTTTAAGTTGAGGTTTTGTTTTTATTTTAGGTTTATTTTAGGTTTTATTTTGTAGTTTAGGTTTATTCTATTTTATTTTATTTTATTTAGTTTATTCTTATTTTAGGTTTAGGTTTATTTATTTTATTTTAGTTTATTTTAGTTTATTTATTTATTTTATTTCATTAGGTTTATCTTTGAGTTTTAGGTTTTATTTTTATTAATTTTAGGTTTTATTTAATTTTATTTTATTTTATTTTAGGTTTATTTTATTTTATTTAGGTTTTATTTTTAATTTAGGTTATTTTATTTATTTTAGTTTTGTTTTATTTTCTATTTTATTTTCTTTGTAGGTTTAGGTTTAGTTTATTATTTTATTATATTATATTTTATTTTGGTTTAGGTATTTATTTTATTTATTTTATTTTATTTTTAGTTTAGGTTTAGTTTTAGGCTTAGGTTTAGGGTTTAGTTAGGGTTTAGCATGGGTTAGTTTAGGGTTTTATGATTTAGGGTATATGGTTTAGAGTTTAGGTTTTGATTTAGGGTTGTGTAGTTTTGGGGTTTAGGTGGGTTTTTTTTAAGAGAATAAATTCAGATTCAACATTTCTTCTTTTTGATTTCATCAACCAATTAACACACAAAGTTTTTGAAGACACAAGTGACAATATAGATAAGAAATGAGAATGCATAGAGCAAATCAAAACCTTAGATAACTAGAACCATTTCTACTATAAAGATAGTTTGATAAGCAGTAGATGGGATTGACCATTCTTCAGTTTATCCAATTCCCATCAGAACCACCCTGGTCTCTCGAGTAGCGGGATCCACTTAATGTCCTTGATCTCTCCCTCCACCACCACCATGGGTGTAACCTTCGTCGCTCCTCCTACCTCCATAACCACCACTTCTTTGACCACCACCGCCATATCCACCAGCACCTCGAGATCCCCCACCACCACTAAGATAATCACCGCCACGCTTCGCCTCCATCACCGTGATCTAGACTAAGCTTGATGGTGATGTTCCCCCATCAAGGTTCTACACATTCTTAAGGTTAGGTTTAAGTTTTTATTAGGTTTTATTATTTAAATTTCTTTTAATTTATTTAGTTGGTTTAAGTTTAGTAGGGTTTAGGATTAGGGTAGGGTTGGGTTAAGGTTTAGGCTTTAGGTTTAGGATTTAGGTTTGGGTTTGAGGTGTGGAGGTCAGGGTTTAGGAGGGTTTAGTGTTAGTTGTGGTATTTTGGGTTTAAGATGGCTAGGTGGGTTAGTGGCTCAGGGTTTGTGGTGGGCCCAGGGCCTGGGGTGGCCTGGGTTTGGGCCCAGGGTCAGGTTTTAAAGTGTGGTTGTAGTGTGGCTCAGTGTGTTTGGGGGCATGGTCAGTGGCCTGGATCTAGGTGTCCCAGGGGCCTAACGTCCAGGGTCATTTGCTGGCCCAGTGGTTTAGCTCATGGTCTTTTAGCCTGTGGTGGGGGCCCAGGGCTTGGCCTGTTTAATGCCTAGGGTTATTTATCATGGTCAGGGCCTAGGCTCAGTGGCCTATGTTTATGTATTTTGGGGTAGGGTAGCATCCAGGCCTAGTATGGTAGAGTAGGGTGTGGCTCAGATCTGGTTTACTTTGTGGTTTATGGTAGAGTAGGGTTTAGTTTTAAAGAAAAACACCAAGCAAACCCATGTTTAAGTTTAGTTAATTTGCATTTATTTTAGTTTATTTTATTTTATTTTTATTTATGTTTATGCTTTTATTTAATTTAGTTTATTTATATTTATTTATTTATTTATTTATTTTAAGTTTATTTTTTTTAGTTTTATTTTATTTTATTATATTTTAGGTTTAGGTTTTAGTTTTATTATTAGGTTTAGGTTTAGGTTTTTATTTTATTTTTAGGTTTAGGTTTTATGTTATTTATATTTTTAGGTTTATCTTTTAGCTAGTTTATTTATATTTATTTTATTTTATTTTATTTTAGGTTTAGTTTATTTTAGGTTTAAGTTTTATTTTTAGTTTAGTTTATTTTAGTATAGGTTTAGGTTTATTTTATTTTGTTTATTTTATTTTATTTTATTTTAGGTTTTTTAGGGTTTAGGTGTTATTTTATTTATTTTTAAGTTTATTTTTAAATTTAGCTTTTATTTAGTTTTATCCATGTTTATTTTATTTTATTTTAGGTTTAATTTTATTTTATTAAGTTTTGGTTTATTTTATTTTATTTATTTATTTTAGGTTTTATTTATTTATTTTAGTTTAGCTTTATTTTATTTAATCATATTTAGGTTTAGATTTATGTTTAGATTTTAGTTTAGTTTTAGTTTATTTTATTTTATTTTATTTAATTTAGCTGGTTTTTTGGTTTTAGCTTGTGGTAGCCAGGATTATGGGTGGTTTAGGTTTAGGTTTAGGTTTAGGTTAAGTTTAGGTTTAGGTTTTGTAAGAGAGTTTATGGTTTAGGGAAAGTTTTATGGTTTAGTTTATGGTTTAGTGGTTAAGTTTTGTGGTTAAGGTTGGGGTTAGGGTTTATTTTATTTTATTTTATTTTTAAAATTAAGAACTATATGTAGTTTGTTTAGTTTATTTTATTTTTTATTTTTATTTTTATTTAATTTAGTTTAGGTTTTTTATTTTAGTATATTTTTTAAGTTTAGTTTTAGGTTTAGGTTTTATGTTTTATCTTTTGGTTTAGGTTTTTATTTTATTTTTTTAGGTTTATGTTTTAAGTTTATATTTTAGGTTTTATTTTTTAGTTTAGGGTTTAGGGTATTTTTTTTATAAAAAAAATTAAGTAAACCGATTGGTCTAGGTTTATTTAGTTTATTTTTTTTATTTATTTTAGTTTATTTTATTTTATTTATTGTTATTTAGGTTTATTTTTATTTTTTATTTAGTTTAGTTAATTTATATTAGGTTTATTTATTTTAGTTTAGGTTTTTTTTCATTTCAGTTTATTTTTTAGGTTTAGGTTTATTTTGTAATTTAATTTTATTTTAAATTTATTTTTTAAGTTTAAGTTTTATTTTTTATTATTAGATTTATGTTAAAGTTTGTGTTTATTTATTTATTTATTTTTTTTGCTTTTGGTTTTAGGTTGTTCTTTTAGGTTTATTTTAGGTTTTATTTTTAATTCCAGGTTTATTTTACTTTATTTCTGATTTAGTTTAGATTTATGGTAAGGCTTAGTTTATTTTAGGTTTAGTTTAGGTTTTATTTTATTTTAGTTTAGTTTATTTTATTTTATTTATTTATTTTATTTTATTTTAGTATTTTTTAGTTTATATTTAGGTGTTATTTTATTTATTTTAGGTTTATTCTAGGTTTAGGTTTTTATTTAGTATTTATTTTATTTATCTTATTTTATTTTTATCAAGTTTAGTTTTATTTTATTTAGGTGTTTTATTTTAAGTTTATTTGATCTTTTATTTAGGTTTTATTTATTAGTTTAGTAATTTGTTTCATTTTATCTTATTTTAGGGTCAGGTCAGTTAGGTTAGGTCAGCTCATTAGGTGGCCTTAGGGTTTAGGGTTTAAGTGCCCAGGGCTCTAAGTGGTGGGTAAGGGTGGTAGTGGTTTAGGGATAATGTGGCCCAGGTTTGGGTGGGTAGTTTTTTTAGGGTGGTCAGGCCTAGGTTTAAGTTTTAGGTAGGATTAATAGTGTGGGAAGTCTGGGTCCAAAGTTTTACAACAAAGTTTAGGTTTAGGGCAAAGGTCAGGGTTTAGGGTTTAGAGTTTAGGTTTAGGATCAGTGGCTTTAGGGTTTAGTGGTTAAGGTTTTATATTTTTATCTTTTTTATCTTTAAATTACAAAAAGTGGTGGATTTTATATAGTTTATTTTATTTAATTTAGTTTATTTTAATTTTAATTTTATTTAGATTTATTTATTTTATTTAGTTTTATTTATTTAGTTTAGTTTATGTTTTATTTTAGTTTATTTTTATATAGTTTAGATTTATTTTTTTTATTTAGATTTTAATTTTATTTTTAGGTTTTATTTTTATTTTTATTTTAAGGTTTAGGTTTAGTTTTTTATTTTAGGTTTATTTTGGTTTTATTTTTAGTTTATGGTTTATTTCTTTTAAATAAGTAACCCGATAGGTTTGGGTTTATTTAATTTATTTTATTTTTTATTTAAGTTTATTTTATTTTTTTAGTTTGGTTTATTTATATTAGGTTTATTTATAAGTTTAAGTTTTTTTTATTTTAGATTATCTTTTAGAATTAGGTTTTGGTTTAGGTTTATTTTTCATTTAGTTTTATTTTATTTTATTCTTAGGTTTAAGTTTTATTTTTATTATTAGTTTAGGTTTATTTTATTTTTTTTAGGTTTAGTTTAGGTTTTATTTTATTTTTTTTAGGTTTACTTTGACATTTTAGGTGTTTTAGGTTTTATTTTAGTTTAGGCTTAGGTTTATTTTAGTTTATTTTATTTTATTTAGTTTAGGTTTAGGTTTTAATTATTTTAGTTTAGTTTATTTTAATTCAGGTTTTAGTTTATTTTATGTTATTTATTTTATATTTATTTTAGGTTTAGGTCTTTTTAAGTTTATGGTTTAGGTGTTATTTTTTATTTATTTTATTTTATTTTAGGTTTATTTAAGTTTTTTATTTATTTTATTTTATTATACAGGTTTAATTTATTTTTTATTTTAGGTTTAGTTTTATTTTAATTAGTTTTTTATTTTATTTATTTAGTTTAGGTTTTATTTATTCATTTTAGTTTAATCTTTATTTCATTTTATTTTAATTTTAGGTTTTAGGTTTTCAATTAGGTTTTATTTTATATTATTTTATCTTTATTTAGCAGTTTAGGTTTAGGGAGGGCTGTTTTTTTAGGTCATGGCCTAAATTAGGCTCAGTTTAGTGGTTTTATTTGTGGATTTATTAGGGGTTTAGGGTTTAGCCTTTAGCCCAAAGTTTAGCCTGGGTAGGTTTTAACCCAGTTTAGGATCTGGGGTCTGGGGTCTTTGGGGCCTTGGGTTAGGGTAGATTTAGAGGGCTGTTTAGGTTTAGTTTAGGGTTTGTTTAGTGTGTTTAGTTTATTCAACATTTTTATTTTAAATTCAAAAATGGTAGTTTAGTTAGTTTACTTTTTATTTATTTTAGTTTAAGTTTAATTTAACTTTATTTAGGTTTATTTTATTTATATTTAATTTATTTAGGTTTTCATTTAAGTTTTTTTAGGTTTAAGTTTGGTTTAGGTTTATTTTTAGCTTTACTTTTATTTTATTTTGGTTTAGGTTTAATTTTTTGTTTTAGTTTATGTTTAGGTTTTTATTTTATTTTTTTAAGTTTTGATTTGAGCTTTTGATTTTAAGTTTATTTTAAGGTTTTATTTTTTAGTTTAGGTTTAGGTTTTATTTATTTTAGTTTAGCTTTTTGTAGTTTAGGTTTATTTATTTTATTTTATTATTATTATTATTTTGGTTTAGTTTTTTTTTTAGGGTTTAGGTTTTATTTTATTTTTTAGGTTTTGGTTTTATATATTTTTTATTTTAGGTTATTTTATTTTTATTTTACATTTAGTTTTATTTTATTTAAGTTTTTAGTCTTAGGTTTATTTTATTTTTTAGTTTAGGTTTTATTTATTTTATTTTAATTTATTTTATTAGCATATTATTTTATTTTATGTTTAGATTAGGTTTTAGTTGATTTTATTTTATTTTATAGGTTTTTTAATTTATTTCATTTTGGTTTATTTAGTTTATGTTTTAGGTGGGTGGTGGTTTAGGTGTGGTTTAGGGGTCAGTTGTGGTTTATATTTAGGGTTTAGGTGGGATGGTTTAGGGTTTAGGGTGGTGGGTTTAGGGTGTGGTGGAGGTGTGGTTTAGTTTGGGTTTAGTGGTTAGTGGGTCAGGTTGTGGTGCAAGTTTAGGATTTAGGGTTTTTGGCTTTTTTTTAATAGAGAATAAATTTAGATTAAACATTTCTTTTTTTTCAATTTCACCAATAAAGTAACACACCAAGTTTTCTAAGACACAAGCGACGACATAGATAAAAAATGAGCACGCATAGAGAAAATCCAAAACCCTATATAACTAAAATTGCCTCTGCTATAAAGACACAGTTCCATACGCAGTAGATCGGATTGGCCGTTCTTCATTTCTCTAGTTCCCATCAAAACCACCCCGGCCTCCCGAGTAGCGGGATCCACCATCATATCCCTGATCTCTCCCTCCACCACCACATGGTTGTAACTTTCATCGCTCCTCCTCTCTCCATAACCTCCACTGTTCTGACCACCGCTTCCATATCCACTAGCACCTCCAGATCGCCACCACTACTGCGATAACCGCTACCCACCCAGATCCACTAGTTGGTTGACGGTGATGTTCCTACCTCAAGGTTCCCCCATTCATGGTTTAGGTTTAGGTTTAGTTTATTAGGTTTTGGGTTTATGCTTATTTTTATTTTATTTACTTTATGTTTAGTTTAGGTTTTGGGATTTAAGGTTTAGTTTGGTTTAGGGTTAGCTGTGGTTTGTGGTTTATGGTTTAAGGTTTAGGATTTTGTGTTTTATACTTTTAGGTTTTGTGGTTTGTGGTTTAGGTTTAGGTAAAGTGTTTAGTGTTTAGGATTTAGGGTTTACAGTTAGTTTAGGGTTTAGGGTTTAGGGTTTAGGGTTTTATGATTTAGGGTTTATGTTTAGGGTTTGGATTTAGGGTTTAGGGTTTAGGGTTTATGGTTTTAGGGTCTAGGGTTGTTTAGGGTTTAAGGTTTAGAGGGTTTTTTTGGGAAAGTTAGATTTTTATTATAATAAAAGGAAAAGATATAATGTCTTTAAAAGGGGTAAAGCTCTAAAATTCTACTGCTATCAGAGCTACAAGAAACTTAGAGAGGTAAACCCCCATATAAGTACATTAGAAAAAGAAGACAAAACAAAATAACAAATATAGCACCTAAGCATAAGAGAAAAAGATAGGGTATGACTAAAACAAATCATGAAAATAGTAAAAGGATGAGTCAGTAGCAGTTCATGATTAATTTGAGAAAGAAAGATAAGCAAGTTCCACAACAACAACACTTGGGTTGACTTAGCAACGACAAATCCCCCTGTAAAGTTCCAACCTGTAAAAAGAATCTATAGAACACTACAAAGGCAAAAGTCGTAGCTAAAAAAGATAAGGATAAAGAGAGGAAAAGGAGAGAGCTATGAAAGAGAAGGCTCAGGCTTAGTTAGGATCATCTCAAGGGGTAACAATATATATGTGCATCCAAACTTCATAAGAAGAGTTACAATCATATGTAATGCTACCAACCAGAGAGAAGAGGTGAGTGACATCAATTCCATCATAGTCAGCATACTTGATATAAGCAAATATCCAAGGCCAGCAGTCCATAGACTTCCAGATCCAGCAGCATTAAACAAAGATCAACTAGCCAGCAATCAGCTAGCAATGAAACCACCAAACAAAAACCACAATAGACTAGGGACAATAACTCAGAGAGAGGCTAGAATAAAGTTAGAACACCAACAACAGCCATTAACCAAATACTCATCCAAACTCCAAACTAGGGAAAATAGAACCACCATCAGAAACCCGCACCAATGCCAATTAATAAAGAAACAACCAACAAAACCAAGATAGGAGCCCTCAAGCCAAAGTCCCAAAAATAAGTAGCCACAAAGCCAAACAAGGGTGAGCAACCATAAATGACTAAATAGCTCAAAAATGAAACCATCAATTGAAGGAAACATAAGCTACAACTAATGCAAATCACCAGAAGACAAAACAACCACATAAAATGGTGCCAAAGATAGCCACCAACCACCAAAAACCAAAAAGTCCAATCCAAAAGGATCAATAAAGGTTCAGCCAGCACAACAAAATGCTCTACTGAATTGTTAGGTTTAGGTTTTAGAGTTCGTTTTATTTTAGGGTTTAGGTTTTGGTTTTTTTTAACAAAGAACAAATTTAGATTCAACATTTCTTTTTTACAATTTCATCAACAAAGTAACCCACCAAGTTTTCTAAGACACAAGCGATGACATAAATAAAAAAGGAGAATGCATAGCACAAATCCAAAACCCTAAATAACTAGAACCGTCTCTACAATAAAGACAGAGTTCCATAAGTAGCAGATCGGATTGGTCATTCTTCAATTTCTCTAGTTCCCATCAGAACCACCCCGGCCTCTTGAGTAGCAGGATCCACCATCATATCCCCAATGTTTCTCTCCGCCACCACCATGGTTATAACCTTCGTCGCTCCTCCCGCTTCCATAACCACCACTACTCCAACCACCACCTCCATATCAACCAGCACCTTTAGAACCCCCACCACCACTACGATAACCGCCACCTCCACCTTCACCTCCAACACCATATCTAGACTGAGCTTGGTTGATGGTGATGTTCCTACCATCAAGGTTCTGCCCATTCTTAGGGTTTAGGTTTAGGTTTAGGTTTATTAGGTTTTAGGGTTTAGGTTTATTTTTAATTTATTTAGTTACTTTAGGTTTAAGTTTAGTTTGGGGTTTAGGGTTTAGGGTTTAAGTTTAGGGTTTAGGTTTAGTTTTAGGGTTTAGGTTTGTTTGTGGTTAGGGTTTAAGCTTTATGGTTGTAGGGTTTAGGGGTTTTAATTTAGAGTTTAGGGTTTTTTAGGGTTTAGGGTTTAGGGTTTAGTGTTTAGCATTTAGGGGGTTAAAAAATATTTAAGTAAACTAGTAGGTTTAGGTTTATTTAGTATTTTAGTTTACTTTATTTTTATTTTATTTAGGTTGAATTTTTATTTTATTTAGTTTATTTTTTTATAAGTTTAGGTTTTATTTTAGTTTATTTTTTTGTTTAGTTTAGTTTACTTTTAGTTGAGTTTTATTTCATTTTATTTTTTAGGTTTAGGTTTTTTTTATTTTAGTTTAGGTTTAGGATCTTTTATTTTTTAGGTTTAGGTTTTAATGATTTTATTTTAGGTTTATTTTTTTTAGTTTTTTTTTAGTTTAGGTTTAGGTTTTTTTTATTTATTTTATTTTATTTAGTTTAGATTTAGGTTTAGGTTTAGTTTACTTTAGGTTTATGTTTTATTTATTAGAGTTTAGTTAATTTTAGTTTAGTTTAGGTTTATTTTATTTTGATTATTTTATTTTATTTTAGTTTAGGTTATTTTAGTTTAGGGTTTAGGTTTATTTTATTTATTTCATGTTTATTTTTATTTTTTTTTGGTATAGGTTTTATTTAGTTTTCTTCTTTATTTTGTGTTTATTTTATTTTTATTTTATGTTTAGTTTTTATTTTATTTAGTTTTTTTATTTTGAGGTTTATTTTAATTTTATTTGTTTAGCTTAAATATTTATCTATTTTAGTTTAGTTTATTTTTTTAGGTTTAGGTTTAGGTTTTAGTTTAGGTTTTTATTTTATTTTATTTATTTTATTTTATTTAGGTTTAGGTTTTTTTATTTATTTTATATTTAGGTTTTATTTAGTTTAGGTTTAGGTTTTTAAGTTTTAGGTTTAGGGTTTAGCATGGCTGTGGCTCAGGGATTTGAGTTTAGGTTTGTTTGTGTCCTGGTGGTAGTGGTTTAGGCTCAGTCCTAGGCCTAGATCAGGGCTTCCAGAATCTAGGGCTTCAGGGCTCAGGTTCCTAGGCTGGCCTAGGGTCTTGGCTCAAAGCTCATGATCCGTGCCTGGCTTCAGATTCCTGGATTGCACTTGCTGCCTTGAGCTCTAACAAGATAGTGGCTTTAGGATCCAGGCCTAGTGGCCTAGGTTTGTAAGATTTAGCAGTTTTTTTTAAATTAAGTAAACTGGTATGTTTAGGATTATTTAGTTTTTTTAGCTTAGTTTATATTTTTATTTTGGTTTATTTTTAATTTTTTTAGTTTAGTTTATTTATTTTATTTTAGGTTTTTTATTATAGTTTATTTGTTAAGTTTAGGTTTAGATTTATGTTTATTTTTAGTTTAGTTTTATTTTTATTTTATTTTTTAGGTTTAGGTTTATTTTTTATTTTTAGGTTCAGGTTTTGGTTTTATTTTATTTTTTTAGGTTTAGGTTTTAGGTTTTTATTTTAGGTTTATTTTTAGGTTTTATTTTTTAGTTTAGGTTTAGGTTTATTTTAGTTTATTTTATTTTATTTAGTTTAGGGTTTAGGTTTAGTTTATTTTAGGTTTTGGTTTAGGTTTTACTTATTTTAGTTTAGTTTATTATAGTTTAGGTTTAAGTTTATTTTATTTTGTTTATTTTATTTTTATATTAGGTTTAGGTTTAGTTTTTTAATTTAGGGTTTAGGTTTTATTTTTATTTTATTTTAGGTTTAGGTTTTTATTTAGTTTTTATTTTATTTTATTTTTGGTTTTATTCTATGTTTAGTTTTTATTTTATTTAGGTTTTTTTTATTCTAGATTCATTTTATTTTAAGTTTTATTAAGGTTTTATTTATTTTATTTTAGTTTATTTTATTAATTAATTTTTTTATTTTTATGTTTTGATTTAGTTGTAGTTTAGGTTTTTATTTTTTTATTTTTTATTTTAATTAGGTTTAGGTTTTTTTATATATTATATTTTTAGGTTTTATTTAATTTAGGTTTATGTTTTTTTTTTAGGGTTTAGGGTTTAGGGTGTTATGGTTTATGGTTTAGGGTTAGGGATTAGGGTTTAGTGTTTAGGCTTTAGGGTTTTTAAGGTTTAGGGTTAGTGTTTTTTTAAATTAAGTAAACCGATAGGTTTTGGTTTATTTAGTTTATTTTTATTTTATCCTTTATTTATATTTATGTTTATTTTTAATTTTCATTTAGTTTAATTTAGTAATTTTAGTTTAGGTTCTTATTTTAGTTTATATTATAGGTTTAGGTTTAGGTTTATTTTTTAGTTGAGTTTTTTTTTTAGGTTTAGGTTTTCATTTTTTATTTTTAGGTTTAGCATTAGGTTTAGGTTTAGGTTTTTATTTTTTTTTTAGGTTTAGATTTTAGATTTTTATTTTAGGTTTATTTTATTTATTTTAGGTTTTATTTATTTTAGTTTAGGTTTAGGTTTATTTTATTTTGTTTATTTTATTTTTATTTTGGGTTTAGGTTTTTTTTTTTTAATTTAGGGTTTAGGTTTTATTTTTATTTATTTTTGATAATTTTTAGTTTTAGGATTTTATTTAGTTTCATTTTATTTTATTTAGGTTTATTTTAGGTTTTATTTATTTTAGTTTTGGTTTAGGTTTATTTTATTTTGTTTACTTTAGGTTTAGGTTTTTAATTTTTAGTTTAGGGTATAGGTTTTACTTTTTATTTACTTTTTGGTTTTATTTTTAGGTATACTTTTTAGGCTTAGGTTTTTATTTAGGTTTTATTTTTTTTATTTTATTTTATGTTTATGTTTTATTTTATTTAGGTTTTTTATTTTTAAGTTTATTTTATTTTTTTAATTTAGTGTAGGTTTTTATTTAATTTATTTTAGTTTAGTTTTATTTTTTATTTTTGTATTTAGGATTAGGCTTAGGTTTAGGCTTTAGTTTAGATTTTTATTTCATTTTATTTTTTAATTTATGTTTAGGTTTTTTTATTTATTTTATTTTTATGTTTTATTTAGTTTAGGTTTAGATTTTTTATTTTTAGGGTTTTGGATTAAGGGTTTAGGGTTTAGTGTTAGTTTAGGGTTTAAGGTTTAGGGTTTAGAGTTAACTTTAGGGTTTAGGGTTTAGGATTTAGTATTTATGATTTAGGGTTTAGTGTTTAGTTTTTTAAAAAAAATTAAGCAGACTGGTAGGTTTCTGTTTATTTTTTTTATTGAGATAAAAAATGAGCACGCATAGAGAAAATAAAAATCCCTAGATAACTAGAATCGTCTCTACTATAAATACATAAATCCACAAGTAGTCGATCTAATTGGCCGTTCTTTAGTTTCTTAAGTTTCCATCAGAACCACCCTAACCTGTCGAGTAGCGGGATCCACCATCATATCCTCGATCTCTCGCTCTGCCACCACCACGGCTGTAACCTTCAGCACTCCCCCGACCTCCATAACCACCACCGCCTCCAAATTCACCAGCATCTCCAGATCCCCCACCACCACTGCAACAATGGCCGCATCCACGTTCGCCTCCGCCAGATCTAAACTGAGCCTAGTTGACGGTGATGTTCCTGCCATCAAGGTTCTGCCCATTCTTAGGGTTTCGGTTTACTTTTTAATTTAGTTAGTTAGCTTAGGTTTAAGTTTAGGGCTTGGGGTTTAAGGTTTAGGGTTTAGTGTTTAGGGTTTAGGGTTTATGCTTTTTGGGTTGGGGGTTTATGGATGGGATTTAAAGTTTAGGGTTTAGGGTTTTTCAAGGTTTAGGGTTTAGGATTTAGGATTTAGGGCTTATGGTTTTTTTTTAATTAATTAAATTGGTAGGTCAAGGTTTAGTTAGTTTATTTAGTTTATTTTTTATTTATTTTAGTTTATTTTATTTTTTAATTTTAATTTAGGTTTATTTTTTATTTTTATTTAGTTTAGTATATTTATTTTAGTTTAGGTTTTCTATTTTAGTTTATTTTCTTAAGTCTAAGTTTAGGTTTAGGTTTAGGTTTATCTTTTAGTTTAGTTTTATGTTTATTTTATTTTTTAATTTTAGGTTTTATTTTTTATTTTTAGGTTTAGGTTTAGGTTTATTTTTAGTTTATTTTATTTTATTTAGTTTAGCTTTAGGTTTCGGTTTAGTTTATTTTAGGTTTAGGTTTAGGTTTATTTATTTTAGTTTATGTTTAGGTTTACTTTATTTTTATTTTAGGTTTAGGTTTTTTTTTAGATTAGGGTTTAGGTTTTATCCTTTATATTTATTTTAGGTTTAGGTTTAGGTTTTATTTAATTTTATTTTAAGTTTATTTTATTTTTATTTTAGGTTTAGTTTTAGTTTATTTAGGTTTTATTTTTAATTTGGTTTAGATTTTATTTATTTTATTTTAGTTTATTTTTTTCTTTTTAGGTTTAGATTTAGGTTTAGATTTATGTTATTATTCTTTATTTTATTTTATTTTGGTTTAGTTACTTTATGTATTTTATTTTAGTTTTACTTAGTTTATTTTAGATTTTATTTTTTAGGGTTTAGGTTTAGGGTTAGTTTAGCATTTAAGGGTATGGAGTTTGAGTTTAGGGTTTGTAGGTTTAGTTTAGTTAGGTTTATGATTTAGGATTTAGGGTTTGGGGTTTAGGGCTTAGGGTTTTAGGGTTTAGGGTTTAGGGTTTAGGGTATAGGGTTAAGGGTTTAGGGTTTAGGGTTAGCATTTTTACTTTATTTTATTTTATATTTTTTTATTTAAGGTTTAGGATTTGGGATTAATTTAGTATTAGGGATTAGGGTTTAGGATTTAGGGCTTAGGGTTTAGGGTTTAGGGTTTAGGGTTTTTTTAGATTAAGAAGATTGATAGGCTTAGGTTTATTTAGTTTATTTTTTATTTATTTTAGTTAATTTTATTTTTTATTTTTATATAGGTTTATTTTTTATTTTTATTCAATTTATTTTTTTATTTTAGTATTATTTTTTATAGTTTACGCTTTTTATTTTAGTTTATTTTTTAGGTTTAGGTTTAGGTTTTTTTATTTTTAGTTTAATTTTATATTTATATTATTTTTTAAGTTCAAGTTTTAATTTTCATTTTTAGGTTTAGGTTTAGGTTTTATTTTATTTTTTTATGTTTAGGTTTTAGGTTTTTATTTATGGTTTAATTTTAGGTTTAAGTTTATTTTAGCTTATTATATTTTATTTAGGTTTAGGTTTAGTTTAATTTAGGTTTATGTTAAGGTTTTATTTATTTTAGTTTACTTTATCTTAGTTTAGGTTTAGGTTTATTTTATTTTATTTATTTTAGGTTTAGGTTTTCCTTTTAGTTTATGGTTTAGGTTTTATTTTTTATTTATTTTTAGGTTTATTTTATTTTTATCTTATGTTTAGTTTTTATTTTATTTAGGTTATTTATTTTTAAGTTTATTTTATTTTTAGTTTAGTTTAGATTTTATTTATTTTATTTTAATTTAGTTATTATTTTTAATTTATTTTAATTTTAGCGGATTAGATTTATGTTCAAGTTTAAGTTTAGGTTTTAGTTGAGGTTTTTATTTTATTTTATTTAGGCTTAAGTTTTTTTAAAAAAATTATTTTTAGGTTTTATGTTTAGGTTTTTAGGATTTTAGCATTTAGTTTAGTTTAGGATTTGGGTTTAGGGTTTAGGGTAGGTTATAGGTTTTAGGGTTTAGTTTAAGGTTATGATAGGGTTTAGGATTTAGGTTTAGGGTTTAGGGTTTGGTAGGGTTTTAGGTTAGGGTTTAGGGTTTAGGATTTAAGGTTAGTGTTTGTTTTATTTTGGATTTTATTTTTTATTTAGGGTCGGGTTTAGGTTTAGTTTAGGGCTTAGGGGTTTGTGGTAGTGTGAGGTTTATGGTTTAGTTTTAGGGTTTTAGGGTTTAGGATGGGTTTAGGATTATGTTTTTGTTTTATTTCTTTAAATTAAGTAAACTGGGTTTAGGCTTATTTAGTTTATTTTATTTATTTTAATTAATTTATTTTTTTATTTTGATTTTAGTTTATTTTTATTTTTATTTACTTAAGTTCATTTAATTTAGGTTTATTTATGTTAGGTTAGGTTTTTTATTTTAGTTTATTTCTTAGGTTTAGGTTTAGATTTATGTTTATTTTTTATGTTAGTTTTATTTTTATTTTATTGTTTTGGTTGAAGTTTTATTTTTCATTTTTAGGTTTAGGATTTAAGTTTTTATTTTAGGTGTAATTTTAGGTTTATTTTTTAGTTTAGGTTTAGGTTAAAGTTTAGTTTATTTTAGGTTTAGGTTTATGTTTTATTTATTTTAGTTTAGTTTATTTTACTTTAGGTTTAGTTTATTTTATTTTTATTTTAGGTTTAGGTTTTTTTTAGTTTAGGGTTTAGGTTTTATTTTTTATTTATTTTTAGGATTTATTTTTAGGTTTAAGGTTTTATTTAGTTTTTATTTTATTTTACTTTAGGTTTATTTCATTTTCATTTTAGGTTTTGTTTTTATTTTATTTAAGTTTTTAAATTTTTTATTTAGCTTAGGTTTTTATGTATTTTATTTTAATTTAGTTCTTATTTTTTTATTTTATTTTCTTTAGGGTTTATGTTGAGGTTTAGTTTGTAGTTTATGTTTTTATTTTATTTAGGTTTGGGTATTTTTATTTATTTTATTTTTAGGTTTTATTTAGTTTAGGTTTTAGGTTTTTATTTTAGGTTTATTTTTTAGTTTTATTTTTTAATTTAGGTTTAGAGTTATTTTTAATTTATTTTATTTTATTTAGTTTAGGGTTTAAGTTTAGTTTATTTTAGGTTTAGGTTTAGGTTTTATTTATTTTAGTTTAATTTATTTTACTTTAGGTTTAAGTTTGTTTTATTTTATTCTTATTTTAGTTTAATTTATTTATTTTTTAAGTTTAGTGTTTTGGTTTTATTTTTTATTTATTTTTAGGTTTAGATTTTATTTAGTTATTATTTTATTTATATTTTTTATTCTTTGGTCTTTTTTGTTTAGTTTAGGTTTTATTTATTTTATTTTAATTTATTTTGTTTTAGTTTTTTATTTTATTTTTAAGTTTTAGTTTATTTATTTATTTAAGTTTAATTTAGTTTAGGTTAGGTTTAGTGGGTTAGGATTAGGGGTTGGTGGGTTAGAGGTTTAGGGTTTAGGAGAGGTTTAGGGTTTTTTTATGATTTAGGGTGGGTTTTGGGGTTTAGGGTTTAGGGCAGGAGGTTTAGGGTGGGGGTTTAGTTTAGGGTGGATTGAGGGTTAGGGTTTAGGGTTATAGTTAAGGGTTTGGGTTAATGGGTTTAGTTATTTTATTTATTTTTAATATTTATTTAGTTGGCTCATAGTATAGGTAGGTTTAGGTTTAGAGTTGTAAGTTTACCAAGTAAGATTTAAGATATGATTAGTTTAGGGTTTAGGGTTTAAGGGGGTTTTTAATTAAAAAAATGGTAGGTTTAGGTTTATTTAGTTTATTTAATTTATTATTTATTCATTTATTTTTATTTAGGTTTATTTTTTATTTTTACTTAGTTTAGTTTATTTATTTTAGTTTAGCTTTTTTAATTTAGTTTATTTTTTAGGTTTAGGTTTAGGTTTATGTTTATTTTTTAGTTTAGTTTTACTTTTATTTTCTTTTAGGTTTAGGTTTCTTTTTTTATTTTTAGGTTTAGATTTAGGTTTTCATTTTATTTTTTTGGTTTAGGTTTTAGGTTTCTATTTTATGATTTTTTTAGGTTTTATTTATTAGTTTAGGTTTAGGTTTATTTTTAGTTTATTTTATTTTACTTAATTTAGGGTTTAGGTATAGTTTATTTTAGGTTTAGTTTTATTTATTTTACTTTACTTAGTTTAGGGTTTAGGTATAGTTTATTTTATTTTGTTTATTTCAAGTTTAGATTTAGTTAATTTTATTTGATTTTATTTTAAGTTTATTTTATTTTATTTTACATTTAGTTTTTTTTATTTAGGTTTTTTTTAGGTTTCTGTTTTACTTAGTTTAGGTTTTTTATTTATTTAATTTTTTATATTATTTTAAGTTTAGGTTTAGGTTCAAGTTTAGGTTTATGTTTAAGCTTTAGTTTAAGTTTTTATTTTATTTTATTTTATTTTATTATTTAATTAGGTTTAGGTTTTTATTTATTTTATTTTTAGGTTTTGTTTAGTTTAAGTTTAGTTTTTTTAGGTTTTGAGAGGTTTTTTTAGGCTTAGGTTTAGGGTTTATTTTAGGTCAGGTTTGGTTTGGGTTTAGGTTTATTGGATTTAGGGTTTAGGGTTTAGGGATTTTAGGTTTATGGTTTAGGTTTAGGGTTTAGGGTTTAGTTTAGTTTAGGTTTAGGGTTTAGGGTTTAGGGTTTAGTTTAGGTTTTTTTTTTTTATGTTAAGTAAACCAGTAGGTTTAGGTTTAGGGTTTTTTTATGTTAAGTAAACTTGTATGTTTAGGTTTAGTTTATCTTTTATTTATTTTAGTTTATTTATTTTATTTTTTATTTATGTTTATTTTTTATTTAAGTTTTTTTAGTTTTTTATTTTATTTTATTTTAGGTTTATTTACTTTTATTTTAGGTTTAATTTTATTTTATTTAGGTTTTTATTTGTTAGTTTAGTTTGGTTTTATTTATTTTATTTTAGTTTAGCTTTTTTTTTTTTATTTTATTTTCTTTAAGTTAAGTTTATGTTTATTTTATTTTTATTTTATTTTATTTTAGTTTTTCTTTATTTATTTTATTTTAGGTTTATTTAATTTAGCATTTAGTTTATTTAGGGTTAGTTTAGGGTTTAGGGTTTAGGGTTTGGGGTTTAGGATTTAAAGTTTAGGGTTTAAAGTTTTGGGTTAGCTTAAGATTTATGGTTAGTTTAGGGTTTAGGGTTTAGGGTTCATATTAGGGTTAGGCTCAGTTTTAGTGGTTATTTAGTTTGTGGTTTAGGTAGGTTTGGGTTTATGGTTGGGTATGGTTTGGGTTTGGTTTAGTTTAGGGTTTAGTTTAGGGTTTGGCCTAGGGCTAGGAGTTTTTGGTTGGTTTAGTTTAGGTTTTTTGGGTTATTTAGATTTAGTGGTTTGGTAGGTTTTTTTTTTTATGGTTTAAGGTTAGGGTTTTTTTTAGGGTTTATGGTTTAGGGGGTTTTAGGTTTAGGGTTCAAGTTTTAGTTTAGGTTTATTTTTAAAATAAGTAAACTTGTAGGTTTTGGTTTTTTTAGTTTAATTTTAGGGTTTAGGCCTAGCTTAGGGTTTAGGGGCTTTTATTTTTAAATTAAGTAAACCAGAAGGTTTAGGTTTATTTAGTTTATTTAGTTTATTTTTTATTTAATTTAGTTTTATTTTAATTTTTATTTTGGTTTATTTTTTATATTTATTTATTTATTTTAGGTTTATTTATTTTAGTTTATTTTTAGGTTTAGATTTAGGTTTTTTTTTTTAGTTTATTTTATTTTATTTTATTTTAGGTTTAGGTTTTATTTTAGGTTTTGGTTTTGATTTCTATTTTCTTTTTTTAGGTTTAGGTTTTAGGTTTTTATTTTAGGTTTATTTTCAAGTTTTAGTTTTTTAATTTAGGTTTAGGTTTTCTTAATTTATTTTATTCTATTTGGGGTTTAGGTTTAGGTTTAGGTTTAGTTTATTTTAGGTTTATGTTTATGTTTTATTTATTTTAGTTTAGATTGTTTTAAGGTTTTATTTATTATCATTTAATTTATTTTATTTAGTTTAGGTTTAGTTTATTTTAGGTTCAGGTTCAAGTTTTATTTATTTTAATTTAGTTTATTATAGTTTATTTTTAGGTTTATTTTATTTTGTTTAATTTAATTATTTATCTTTTTTAAAATTAAGTAAACTAGTATGCTTAGATTTATTTAGTTGATTTTTTATTTATTTTAGCCTATTTTATTTTTTATTTTTATTTTGTTTAATTTATTTATTTTAATTTATTTATTTTTATTTTGGTTTTTCATTTTATTTTCTTTTTTAGGTTTAGGTTTAGGTTTAGGTTTTTTTTTAGTTTAGTTTAATTTTTATTATATTATTTTTGTTTAGATTTTAATTTTTTTTTTTTTGGTTTAGGTTTAGGGTTTATTTTTTAGGTTTCTATTTTAGGTTTATTTATAGGTTTTATTTTTTAGTTTAGGTTTATTTTATTTATTTTATTTTATTTTATTTAGGTTTATGTTTAGTTTAGTTTATTTTAGGTTTTGTTTATTTATTTAAGTTTAGTTTATTTTAATTTAGATTTATTTAATTTTGTTTATTTTAGTTTTAGGTATTTTTTTAAGTTTAGGGTTTAGAGTTGTAGGTTTTATGGTTTGATGTTTAGGGTTTAGGGTTCAGGGTTTAGGGTTTAGGGTATTAGGATTTTAGGTTTAGGGTTTAGTGTTCTATGTTTAGGGTTTAGAATTACGGTTATGGTTTTTTTATTTTTTTATTTTTTTAATTTTTTATTTTATTTTTATGTTAAGTAAACTAGTAAGTTTAGGTTTATTTAGCTTATTTTTATTTATTTTAGTTTATTTTTTGTTTTATTTTTATTTAGGTTTATTTTTTATTTTTATTTAGTTTTATCTATTTATTTTAGATTTATTTATTTTAGTTTTGGTTTTTTTATTTCTCTTTTAGATTTAGGTTTTGGTTTATTTTTTTTAGTTAAGTTTTATTTTATTTTATTTTATTTGTTTAGGTTTTATTTTATTTTAGGTTTAGTTTAGGTTATTATTATTTTTTTTAGGTTTTAGGTTTATTTTTTAGGTTTTATTTTTTTTTTGTTTAGGCTTTGGTTTATTTTTAGTTTATTTTATTTTATTTAGTTTAGTTTAAGATTTAGGTTTATTTATTTTAGTTTTGTTTATTTTAGTTTAGGTTTAGGTTTATTTTATTTTGTTTATTTTAGGTTTTTTATTTTTAAGTTTAGGGTTTAGGGTTTGGGTAGGTAGGTTTAGGGTTTTAGGGTTTTGGGGTTTTAGGTTTAGGTTTTGGGGTTTGGGGGTTTGGGGTTTAGGGTTTTAGGTTTAGTTTTTAGAGTTTGAGGGTTTTATGATTAGATTTAGTGGGGTTATGTTTTTATTTTTTATTTATTTATTTTATTTATGTTAAGCAAACCAAGTAGTTTAGGTTTTATTTATTTTTTTATTTATTTTATTTTATTCTTTAATTTTATTTAGGTTTATTTTATTTCATTTTATTTAGGTTTTATTTATTTTATTTATTTTTTATAGATTTATTTTATTTTTTATTTATTTAGTTTCATTTTATTTAAGTTTTTTTTCTTTAGTTTTATTTTTTATTTATTTAGTTTAGTTTAGTTTTATTTTTTATTTATTATTAGGTTTAGGTTTAGGTTTAGTTTATGTTTTATTTTTGATTTTATTTATAATTGGTTTATTTATTTTTTAGGTTTAGTTTAGCAAGTTTGAGTTTAGTAGTAGAGTGGTAGGGTAGGGTTTAGGGGTAGGGAGGCCCAGGTCAGTGTTTGGCTAGGTTAAGGGTTTAGTGAGTTAGTGGTTTAGGGAGCAAGTGACAGCTCAGTGGTAGTTTAGAGGTCAGGGTTAGGTTTAGGAGGGAGTTTAGTTGGTAGGTGGATTATTTTAAGTGGAGTTGGTAGATTTAGGGTAAGATTTAGTTTTAGGTAGATTTTATAGTGTTAGTAGGTTTAGGTAGGGTTTGGGTGGGTAGGGTTTTAGTAAAGGGTTATAGGTTTGGGTTAGGTTAGGGTTTTAGGGTTTTTAGGGTTTAGGGTTTGTGGTTTAGGTTCTGGTTTTTTAGTTTAGGTTTATTTTAAAATATGTAAACCCAGGTTTTGTTTTTTTTAGCTTTTTAGTTTAGGGTTTAGGGATTAGGTTAGCTTAGGGTTTTACAATTTTTAAAAAATTAAGAGTAGTAGGTTTATTTTGTTTATTTTTTTTATTTTAGTTTATTTTATTTTATTTATTTTATTTTGGTTTATTATTATTTTTTGGGTTTATTTATTTTTTATTTATTTTAGTTTATTTTTTTGGTTTAGGTTTAGGTTTAGGTTTATTTTTTTAGTTTATTTTATTTTATTTTAATATTTAGGTTTAGGTTTTATTTTTTATTTTTTAGGTTTCTATTTTCTTTTTAGGTTTAAGTTTTAGTTTTATTTAGGTTATTTTTTAGGTTTTATTTTTAGTTTAGGTTTAGGTTTATTTTGGTTATTTTATGTTATTTAGGGTTTAGGTTTAGGTTTAGTTTATTTTAGGTTTAGGTTTAGTTTATTTTATGTTTAGGTTTAGGTTTTATTATTTTAGTTTAGTTTGTTTTAAGGTATTATTTATTTTAGTTTATTTTATTTCATTTAGTTTAGGTTTTGGTTTAGGTTTAGTTTATTTTAGGTTTATGTTTAAGTTTTATTTATTTTAGTTTAGTTTATTATAGTTTAGGTTTAGGTTTATTTTATTTCATTTATTATAATTATTTTTCTTTTTTAAGATTAAGTAAACTAGTATGCTTAGATTTATTTCATTTAATTTTGATATTTTTTTAGTTTATTTTATTTTTTATTTTTATTTAGGTTTATTTTTTATTTATATTTAGTTTAGTTTATTTATTTTAGATTTATTTATTTTAATTTTGGTTTTTTATTTTAGTTTATTTTTAGGTTTAGGTTTAGGTTTTGATTTATTTTTTAGTTAAGTTTTATTTTATTTTATTTTTTTTGGTTTAGGTTTTATTTTTTATTTTTAGGTTTAGGTTTATTTTATTTTATTTTTATGTTTAGGTTTTAAGTTTTATTTTATTTATTTTAAGTTTTATATTTATTTTATGTTTATGTTTATTTTACTTTAGTTTATTTTATTTATTTTGTTTAGGTTAGGTTTAGGTTTTTAGGTTTAGTTTAAGTTTATTTATTTTATTTAGTTTAGGTTTATTTTATTTTATGGATTATTTTTAGTGGTGGGAGTATTTAGGTAAAGATTTAGGGTTTGGGTTATAGTTTAGGGTTTAGTTTTAGGGTTTAGGGTTTTAGGTTTTAGGGTTAGGATTTTATTTTTATTTTATGTTAGTAAACCAGTAGGTTTAGTTTATTTAGTTTATTTTATTTATATTTCTTTTTATTTAGGTTGATTTTTATTTTCATTTTATTTAGTTTTATTTAGTTTATTTTATTTTATTTTATTTATTTTTTTTATTTTATTTAAGTTTTATTTTTTTCTTTTATTTATTTTATTTTATTTATTTTATTTTAGGTTTAGGAGTTTAGTATTTCATTTTTTTAGTTTATTTATTTTAGGTTTATTTAGTTAGTTTATTTAGTTTAGGAGTTATTTAGTTAGGGTTTAGTTGGGAGGGTCAGGTTAGGTCATGTATAGTAGTTTGGGTGAGGTTTAGGTTGGTTTAGGTTTAGACAGTTTAGGTAGTAGGGAGGTTTGGTAAGGTTTAGTAGTGTGATTTAGGGAGGTTTAGGGCCTGAGTCAGGATTTTTGCCTCAGTTTAGTTTAGAGAGTGGCTCAGTAGTTTATATTTTGGGTTAGGGGTTTTGTGGTAATGATCAGTTTTGGGTTGGGTAGGGTTTAGGGTTTGTCTTTGGGTTTATTTAGGGTTTAGGGTTTAGTTAGGGTTTTTTAGGTCAGTTTTAGGTAGTAGGGTTTGGTAGGTTTAGGTTTAGGTCCTTTTAGTTTAGTTTATTTTTAAACATGTAAACCGTTTTGGTTTTTTTTATTTATTTTATTTTTTTAGTTTACCAGAGTTTAGGGTTTTTTTAAAATTAAGCAAAAGCAGTTTAGTTTTATTTTTATTTTATTTTAGTTTATTTTATTTTATATTTTATTTATACTTTATTTTTATTTAGTTTAGTTTATTATATTTATTTATTTTATTTTTGGCATTTTATTTTATTTTATTTTTTTTTTTAGGTTTATTTTTTTTACTTGAGTTTATTTATTTTATTTTTTAGGTTTAGGTTTATTTTATTTTAGGTTTAGGTTTAGTTTTTATTTATTTTTTTTAGGTTTAAGTTTATTTTTTTTAGGATTTTATTTTAGTTTATGATTATGTTTATTTTTAATATAGTTTATTTTATTTAGTTTATGTTTAGATTTATGTTTTGGTTATTTTAGGTTTAGTTTTATTTATTTTAGTTTATTTTATTTTAGTTTAGGTTTAGTTTATTTTATTTTGTTTATTTTATTTTTTAATTTTTTTTTAAGTTTAGGGTTTGTGGTGTTTAGGTTTAGGATTTAGTTATAGGTAGGGTTTGGGATTTATTTAAATTTTAGGGTTTAAGGTTTAGTTTTGTTTAGGGTTTATTTGGTTTAGGGTTTAGGATTTATGGTTTAGTTTGGGTTTAGTAGGTTAGGGTTGATTTTTATGTTACAAACCAAGTAGTTTAGGTTTATTTTGTTTATTTTATTTATTTTAGTTTATTTTAATTTTTTTTTATTTAGGTTTATTTTTTATTTTCATTTTATTTAGGTTTTATTAATTTTATTTTATTTTATTTTAAATTTATTTTATTTTTATTTTAGGTTTAGTTTTATTTTATTTAGGCTTTTTATTTTTTTTCTTTAGTTTTGGTCTTTATTTATTTTATTTTAGTTTAGTTTTATTTTTTATTTAAATTTTTTAGGTTTAGGTTTAGTTTAGTTTTAGTTTATGTTTATATTTTATTTTATCTTATTATTTGGTTTTAAGTTTTTTTTATTTATTTTGTCAGTTTTATTTTTTGGTTGTGTTTAGCTTTTTTAGTTTAGGTAGTTAGTTTTTAGGTTTAGGGTTTAGGGCTCAGTTTTAGGTTTGGCTTTACAGGTTTGGGGTTATTAAGGTTGGTTTGGTTTTGGTTTTTATTTTAGGTTTAGGTTTTAGTGTGGCTAGTTTAGGGTTTATTTGTGATTTAGATTTTGGTTTAGTTTGTTAGGGTCAGGGTTTAGTAGTTTAGTGTTTGGTTTGGTTGGTGGTTTAGGGTTTTAGGTTTTTTTTTATTTTTATTTATTTATTTTTATTTATATTTAGGTTTTAGGTTTTATTTTTATTTTTTAGGTTTGTATTTTATTTTTAGTTTTAGGTTTTAGTTTTTATTTTAGGTTTATTTTTAATTTTATTTTAGTTTAGGTTTATTTTTAATTTATTTTATTTTATTTAGTTTTTTTAGAGGTTTTGTTTATTTTAGTTTAGTTTGTTTTAAGGTTTTATTTATTTTAGTTTTTTTTATTTTATTTTATAGTTTATTTAGGTTTAGTTTATATTAGGTTTTGGTTTTAAGTTTTATTTATTTTAGTTTAGGTCAGGTTTATTTTATTTTTTTTATTTTAATTATTTATCTATTTTTTAAATTAAGTAAATTCATGGTTAGATTTATGTAGTTTATTTTTATTTATTTTAGTTTATTTTATTTTTAAATTTTATTTAGGTTTATTTTCTATTTTTTATTTTGTTTAGTTTATTTATTTTAGTTTTGGTTTTTATTTTAGTTTATTTTTAGATTTAGTTTAGGTTTAGTTATTTTTTTTAGTTGAGTTTTCTTTTTAAGTTTAGGTTTTATTTTTATTTTAGGTTTAGGTTTAGGTTTTATCTTTTTTTTTTTTTGATTTTAGGTTTATTTTAAGTTTTATTTTTTAATTTAGTTTATGTTTATTTTTAGTTTATTTTATTTTATTTAGTTTAGTTTAGGTTATTTTAGTTTAGTTTATCTTTATTTTAGTTTAGTTTATTTTAGTTTAGGTTTAGGTTTATTTTATTTTGTTTATTTTAGGTTTTGGTTTTTTCTCAAGTTTAGGGTTTAAGGTTTGGGGTTTAGGGTTTAGGGTTTAGGGTTTTAGGTTGTTTTTTGGGTTTTTAGGGTTTAGGGTTAGGATTTTTTTAATTTTTTTTTATTTTTTTTATTTTTTTTATGTTAAGTAAACCAAGAGGTTTAGGTTTATTTAGTTTATTTTTTTTATTTTAGTTTATTTTACTTTTTTATTTAGGTTTATTTTTATTTTCATTTTACTTAGGTTTTTATTTAATTTATATTTTATTTTATGTTAGGTTTATTTTATTTTTATTTTAGGTTTAGTTTTTATTTTTTTAAGTTTTTAATTTTTTTTCTTTAATTTTGGTTTTTATTTATTTTATTTTAGTTTAGTTTTTTATTTTATTTATCTTTTGGTTTATAGGTTTTAGTTTAGTTTATTTTATTTTATTTTTATTTTATTTTTGGTTTAGGTTTTATTTATTTTATTTTATGTTTATTTAGTTTAGGTTTAAGTTTTATTTATAGGATTTAGGTTTTTTAGTGGTAGGGTTAGTTGGGTCAGTGGTAGGGTGGTTAAGGGTTTAGGTCATATAGTTAAGTAGGGTTTGGTATTTTGTGGTTTAGTTTAGGGTTTTGTGTTTTTTTATTTTGTGGTTATGGTTTAGGGGTTTTAGGGTTTATGGTAGGGTTTATGGTTTAGAGTTTAGAAGTGTTTAAACTAGTGGTTTAGAGTTTTGTGGTTTAGGTAGATCAGTGGTTTGGGGTGGTAGGGCTCAGTGATTGGTTTTTGGTAGTGGTTTTTTGGGTATGGTTTAGGGTTTAGGGTTTAGGCTTTGGTTTAGGGTCAGTTTTAGTTTAGGTTTATTTTTAAAATAAGCAAAAAATGGTAGTTTGGTTTATTAGTTTCTTTTTAGGGTTTAGGGCTAGCTTAAAGTTTAGGTTTTTTTTTTAAAAAAAAAAATTAAGTAAACCAGCAGGTTTATGTATATTTTGTTTATTTTGTTTAACTTTTTATTTATTTTAGGTTATTTTTTTATTTTTATTTAGTTTGGTTTATTTATTTTACGTTTCTTTGTTTTTGTTTGTTTTATAGGTTTAGTTTTAGGTTTATGTTTATTTTTTAGTTTAATTTTTATTTTACTTTTAGGTTTTGGTTTTATCTTTTATTTTAGGATCTATTTTCTTTTTAGGTTTAGGTTTTAGTTTTTTATTTTATGTTTATTTTAGGTTTTATTTTATAGTTTAGGTTTAAGTATATTTTTAGTTTATTTTGTTTTATTTAGTTTAGTTTTAGGTTTAGGTTTACTTCATTTTAGGTTTTAGGTTTTATTTATTTTACTTTAGGTTTTGCTTTATTTTATTTTGTTTATTAATATTATTTAGTTTATGTTTAGGATTAGGTTTACTTTATTTTGGGTTTACTTTTAAGTTTAATTTATTTTAGTTTAGTTTATTTTAGTTTAGGTTTAAATTTTATTTTGTTTATTTTAATTATTTATCTTTTTAAAATTAAGTAAACCGGTGGGGATTTAATTAGTTTATTATTTATTTTAGTTTATTTTATTTTATTTTTGTAGTTTATTTTTTATGTTTATTTAGATAGTTTATTTATTATGATTTATTTATTTTAGTTTTGTTTTTTATTTTGTTTATTTTTTTAGGTTTAGGTTTATTTTTAGTTGAGTTTTATTTTTATTTTATTTTTTTTAGGTTTAGGTTTATTTTTTTATTTTAGTTTAGGTTTTTTTATTTTATTTTTAGGTTTAGGTTTTAGGTTTTATTTTAGGTTTATTTTAGGTTTTATTTTTTTAGTTTAGGTTTGATTTATTTTTAGTTTATTTTTTATTTAGTTTAGGTTTAGGTTTAGGTTTAGTTATTTTAGTTTAGGTTTAGGTTTTATTTACTTTAGTTTATTTTATTTTAGATAAGTTTAGGTTTATTTTATTTGGTTTATTTGGTTTATTTTAGTTTAGGGTTTATGTTTTTTTTTTAATTATTTTAGGTATTTTTTTTAGGTTTAGTTTTTATTTAGTTTTATTTTATTTTATTTTAAGTTTATTTTATTTTTATTTTACTTTAGCTTTATTTTGTTTTAGGTTTATTATTTTTTAATTTAGTTTAGGTTTTATTTATTTTATTTTGTTTATTTTTTTATTTTATTTTTTTTATGTTATTTTATTTTAGGTTTTAAGTTTTTATTCAGTTTTAGGTTTTGGTTTATGGTTTAGGGTTTAGGTTTAGGGCTTGGGGTTTAGGGTTTAGATTTAAAGTTGTAGATTTTAGGGTTTAGGGTTTTGTGGGTTTTAGAGTTAGTGTTTTTTTTAGGGTTTAGGGTTTTAGGGTTTAGGGTTTTGGGTATGTTATGTAGGTTTTAGGGTTTAGGGTTTTAGGGGTTTAGGGTTTGTGGGTTTTTGTTTTTTTTTAAATTAAGTAAACCTGCAAGTTTAGGTTTATTTAGTTTATTTTTATCTATTTTAGTTTATTTTATTTTATTTATTTTATTATTTAGGTTTATTTTTATTTTTTTATTTATAGTTTATTTTAATTTAGTTTTATTTTTTTACTTTATTTTTTTGTTTTATTTTATTTTTTTTTATTTAGGTTTAGGTTTTATTTTTTTTTAGGTTTTTTTTTAGGCTTAAATTTTTTCCTTATTTTAGGTTTATTTTTAGGCATCATTTTTAGTTTAAGCTTAGTTTATTTTATTTTTATTTTATTTTATTTTTAGGATTAGGTTTAGTCTAGTTTATCTTAGGTTTAGGTTTATTTAAGTATTTTTTTAGTTTATCTTAGTTTAGTTTATTTTTATTTTATTTAGTATGTTTAGAAGATTTAGGTTTATTTTTAGGTTTAAGTTTTATTTGGTTATTTAGGGTCATTGGGATTTATTTTAGGTGATCAGCTTGGTGGTTTTAAGTTTAGGATTTATGGTTTAGTTAGTAGGCACATGGCCCAGGTTTAGGGTTGTGGCCTGGGGAGAGTGTGGAGTGTAGTAGTGGGGTAAGTAGGGCAGTATTTGTAGGTCAGGATTTTAGGTCAGGGCCCAGGGTAAGTTTAGGTTTGATAGGAGTGTAAGATCTGGATCAGTGAGTTTAATAGGATTTAGGGTATGGTAGAGTGTTTAGGGTTTATTTAGGGTTTAGTTTAGCTTTAGCTGTGGTTTTTGATCAGGGTTTTAGTTTTACGATTTATGGTTTTTATGCTTTAGGGTTTAGGGTTTTGGGTTTTGGGTTTGGGGTTTAGGGTTTTAGGGTTTTAGGTTTATGGTTTAGAGTGGTAAGTTTAGGGTTTAGGGTTTAAGGTTAGGGTTTTTTTTAATGGTGTAAGTTTTAGGGTTTAGGTTTTTGGTTTAAGTTTTTCAGTTCTAGTCTTGGTTTATTTTTAAATTAAACAAACTAGTGGTTTTTTTTAGCTTATTTTAGGGTTTAGTTTTTTTTTTTTAAATTAAGTAAACAAGTTGGTTTAGATTTATTTAGTTTATATTTTATATATTTAAGGTTTTTTTGGTTTTATTTTAATTAGTTTAATTTATTTATTTTAAGTTTATTTATTTTAATTTATTTTAGGTTTAACTTTAGGTTTATTTTATTTTTAGTATTTTTATTTTTATTTTATTTTTAGGTTTAGGTTTTATTTTTTTTAGGTTTTGGTTTAGGTTTTATTTTGGATTATTTTAGGTATTATTTTAGTTTAGGTTTAGGTTTATTTTTAGTTTATTTTATTTTATAGTTTTAAATTTAGGTTTTTTTAGGTTTATTTTTTTAGTTTATAGGGCTTATTTTATTTCATTTTAGGTTTAGTGTTTAGGTTTTATTTTTATTCTAGTTTATTTTAGGTTTAAGTTTTTTATTTAGTTTTATTTTATTTTATTTTAGGTTTATTTTAATTTTATTTTGGGTTTAGTTTTTATTTTTTTAGGTTTTATTTTTTAGTTTAGTTTAGGTTTTTTATTTTATTTTATTTTATTTAGTTTTTATTTTATTTTATTTTATTTTTATTTTATATAGTTTAGTTTAGGTTTTTTTATTTTATTTATTTAGGTTTAGGGTTTAGGGTTTAGGGTTAGGGTTTAGGGCATGAAATTTTTAGGGTTTATGGTTTAGGGTTGTTTGTTGTTAGGGTTTAGGGTTTTTTAGGGTTTAGGGTTTGTGGTTTTGGGTTTAGGTTTAGGGTTTAGGTTTTAGGGTTTAAGGTGGGTTAATTTTAGTGTTTGTTTAAGGTTTAGGTTTTAAGTTTAGGGTTTAAGGTTATTGGATTTTTTTAAGAGAGAATAAATTCATATTCTACATTTCTTCTTTTTTATACATAGATCAAAAATGTGCACACATTAGAAAATAAAATCCCTTTATAACTAGAACCATCTTTACCGAAAGACAAAGTTCTATAAGTAGATATAGGATCAGTCTTTAGTTTCTCAAGTTCCCATTAGAACCACCCTGACCTCTCGAGTGGAGGTATCCACCATCATATAGTGTTCTCTCCCTCCCACCCCATAACCACCTCCTCCTGCCTCCATAACCACCAGGACCACCACCTCCATATCCCAGACCTCCAAATCCCCACCACAACTGCGATACACGCCGCCACCTCCACCGCTAGATCTAGACCAGCGGTGAGGGTTTGAGGGTTTGGGTTTAGGGTTTTGTTTAGGTTTATGGTTTAATGTTTAGGTTTAGAGTTTGGGTTTAGGGTTTAGGTGGGTGGTTTGTAGGATTAGTTAGGGTTTAGGATTTAGTTTTTTATTTTTTATTTTAAATTAAGTAAACCAATAGGTTTTATTTAGTTTACTTAGTTTATTTTTTATTTATTTTAGTTTATTTTATTTTATTTTATTTAAGTTTACTTTTATTTTATTTAATTTAATTTATTTTGGTTTATTTATTTTATTTTAGGTTTTATTTTAGTTTATTTTAGTTTAGGTTTAGTTTATTTAGAGTTTATTTTATTACTTTGTTTAAATTTGGTAGGGTTTAGAGGTTTAAGTGGAGTTTAGGGTGTGGAGGGTTAGGGTGGTCAGTTTAGGGTAGGTTTGGGGTTTTAGGTTTAGTGGTAGGGTTTAGGTTTATAGTTTAGGGTTTGGTAGGTTTGGTGGTTTGGGTTTTTTAAGGTTAGGTTTAGGTTATTTTTATTTTTATTTTTATTTTAGGGTTTAGGGTAGGTTAAGGTTTAGGTTTCTTTAGTTTAGGTTTTTTCAAAAAATTAAGTAAACTCGTAGGTTTAGGATTTTTTTTTAGTTTTTTTAGGGTTTAGGGCTTGGTTAGGGTTTATTTTATTTTCTTTTAAAAAATTAAGTAAATCGGTAGGTTTGGGTTAATTTAGTTTATTTGTTATATTTTTTAAATTATTTTAGTTTATTTGATTTTTTTTATTTAGGTTTATTTTTCATATTTATTTATTTTAGTTTATTTATTTTAGGTTTATTTAAGTTTTTTATTTTTTCTGTTTAGGTTTTTAGTTGAGTTTTCTTTTTTTTTTTTATTTAGGTTTAGGTTTTATTTTTTATTTTTAGGTTTAGGTTTAGGTTTTTATTTTATTTTTTTAAGTTTAGGGTTTAGGTTTTATTTTAGGTTTATTTTTAAGTTTTATTTTTAGTTTAGGTTTAGGTTTATTTAGATTTTAGGTTTAGGTTTATTTTATTTAGTTTAGTTTAGGTTTATTTTATTTTTTTTAGGTTTTTTTTTTTAGTTTAGTTTAGGTTTTATTTTTATTTATTTTTATTTTATTTTTTATGTTTATTTTATTAAATTTTTATTTTTTTTATTTTAGGTTTATTTTGTTTTATTTTACTTAGTTTTGTTTTATTCAGGTTTTTTATTCTTAGGTTTATTTTATTTTTTAGTTTAGTTTAGCTTATTATTTTTTATGTTATTTTTTTTATTAGTTTATTTTATTTTATTACTAGGTTAGGTTAAGGTTTTAGTTTAGGTTTTATTTTATTTTATTTTATTTTTTATTTTATTTAGGTTTATGCTTTTTATTTATTTTATTTTAGATTTTATTTAGTTTAGGTTTAGGTTTTAGGTTTCTGAGGGTTTTAGGTTTAGATTTTGGGTTTAGTTTTAGGTTTAGGGTTAGGGTTAGGGTTTAGGGTTTTTAGTTTTAGTTTAGGCTTTAGGGTTTAGGGTTTTAGGTTGGTAGTGGGTTTTTTAAGGTTTAGTGTTTAGGGTTTAAAGTTTAGGGTTTAGGGTTGTTGGGGTTTAGGGTAGGGTTTTTTTTAAATTGCAAACCACAGGTTTAGGTTTATTTAGCTTATTTAGTTTATTTTTATTTATTTTAGTTTATTTTATTTTATATTTTATTTAGGTTTATTTTTATTTTATTTTTAGTTAAATTTATTTATTTTAGGTTTATTTTATTTTAGTTTAGGTGTTTTACTTTAGTTTATTTTTTAGGTTTATGTTTATTTTTTAGTTTAGTTTTATTTTTATTTTATTTTTTAGGTTTAGGTTTTATTTTTTCTTTTTAGGTTTAGGTTTAGGTTTTATTTTATTTTCTTAGGTTTATGGTTTAGGTTTTATTTTTTTAGTTTAGGTTTAGGTTTATTTTTAGTTTATTTTATTTTATTTAATTTAGGGTTTAGGTTTAGGTTAATATTTTATTTATTTTAGTTTAGGTTTATGTTTATTTTATTTTATTTATTTTAGGTTTAGCTTTTATTTTTTATTTATTTTTAGGTTCATTTTTTTGGTTTAGGTTTTTTTTTTTAATTTTAATTTTATTTAGGCTTTTGTGCCACCATTCTTCAAGATCTTTGATAACAGTGGGAACTCACGATAACACATTGCACACTTTAGAGCTGGCTGTTGCAATGCTAGTGGCAGTGACACACTCCTCTTCCACATTTTCATTAGCAGTCTATCAGGTGTTGCATTTGATTGGCACGCCAAACTGCCCAACGGTTTGGTGATGACTTTTGTTGAGTTGGAGCAACTCTTTATCAAGAGGTTAGCTGGAGCTTAGCAAAGGGTGATTGTAGGTGACCTCATTGTAGAGAAATAGAAACTCAACGAGTCTATTGTCAATGAGTCATTATTACATCTCGTGGCAACGAAGCATGAAATGCAACCACAATCAATATAGCATGGAGATTCTTCTTAAGAATATCCATGGCTCGGTCGCCTTCATGCTTAAGGGATTTACCATCAAAACATTCGAGAAATTAATCAATAAGGCGGCTAGCTTACAAGAGGAAGCCAAACAGTTGCCCTTTCCTGACCAATCATCTAAGCCCAAGTAGTAGAAGGTGTTTGAGAAGAATCCAAGGACAGTTGTGTCAATGGACAGAGGGAAGCAGCCAGCCAGAGTTCAGTATGAGAGACTACGAGCTCAGTAGCCTCCTCTGCCACTTCCTCTTCCACCACCTCGGCCATCATACCGCCACAATGACCATTTCCACTACCTCATCATCCTACCCAGTAGAGATATTCATATCCATCTCCAAGTAGCTACTTTCCACTTACTCTTGCCAATAGATTGAATAAGCCATATTCATTCAAAAGGGAGGTAGCTAGAAAAATCTTTAAGAATCTCTTAAAGAAACTTGAATTTTAGTTAGCAGAGCCAAAGAGGCCGAAGGAAGTGGGCAAGAGCTATGATCCTAGCTATTGCCCTACCCCTGCATGTTAGGCCATGTCTTAGAGGATTGTATCACTTTTAAGGGCAACCTTGAGTGCAGCTACAAATTGGGAGCCATAATTATCCCTAAAGAATACTTATTAGAACAACTATCCAGTTCTATTAGAGTAATCCTTAGGGATACTTGCGATCCTCTTAAGACCAAAGAAGGTTAGGTTATCTCCCTATCCCGAACCTCTAAGAAGTTCATTTCTAAGATCAAGAAGCTTTCTTTGTAGGTGCCTGAAGTAGCTCAAACCACCAACACCACAAAAGGTTTGCTAGTTACATAGCTCGGAGAGTAAGGGCCCGAAGAAAGCAACTCACCATACTTGCTCGATAGTCCAGGCAGCCACTATCGGTTCCAAACTCTCCTCCACCATTGTAGCTACCACCTCTCCTACTAGCTCCTCTTCTACTGGCAGGAGTGTTATATCTGCGGATAAGGGCACTAAATCTCTTACTCCGTTTAACTTATTAGATTTCTATCATGTACCTCCACCCAAAAAGAAATTAATGAAGAAGGTTGATTCTACTTATATATTGTCTACTTCTAATGCTCTTGATTTTATTCCTATTAAAAGCTCTTCGAGTCTAAATAAAAATAATAGCTTTAGTAGTTTGATCCTTTCCTTTCTTATTCGAGAGTATCATTCTCTAAATCAAGTGTTCACCTCTTGAGATTGACTTGGAGTCAGCTGCCTCTGAGGATCCTATAGGAGAAGCTATAGGTATGCCCAATAAGAAGGTTGAACTTTCCATAATATCATCATTCCAAGAAGTCACTAAAGTCGATCTACGGAGTGGCAAAGTTCTAACCCCTAGGGTAGCACCTCAGGATAAGGGTAAGCAAGTCACTGGTTCCAGTGAGCAGATGGCCCCTCTATATGATGCTCTATCCAAGGATATGCTTATGGAGGACCAAGCCAAAGTTTATTATAATGTCCTAGCTCACCTAAGTTAAGCATATATGACGCCCTTATCTTATTCAAAGGGATGAGGGAATCTCTAATCAAGGCATTACTTGATCTAGAGATATGCTTAGCTTTGCTGACCGCTACTAAAGAGGAGACATGCCACTCGAAGGACATCTTAGGAGTTACATTCAGCGATGAAGACTTACTTTTAGGGAAGACTAAGCACAACTGCCTCTTTACATTACAGTGGATGTTGGCAGATACAGTATCGAGTTGGTTGACCTCAACATTATGAGTCTAAGAACCCTTGCCTACCTGAGTATCGACATCTCCAAACTCCAAAAATAAATGATGATGTTGAGAGGATTCAATGAACAAGGTGAGAGGGACTTATAGTGTTTATTTTGGATGGTGGGGGACTTTTGAGGTGATTGGGTACAACATTGAGGTATGATGTACTATCTCAAAGATAGAGGCATCACCCTACAATGGACCTAATCACATAATAAGGACTCTAAGGCATGATGGGTTTTCAAATGTAGAGATTTTTCCCCTACTTTACATGGATGAATAAAATAGGGTTTATATTAAACCAGGTTCTTAAGTTCTCTATGGAGGCAAGCCTCCATAGTTAATTACATCTTAGGAAATGAAATTTTCTAAGAATATTCTCGATTAAAGTAGACAATTATCATCTCCATAGATTTCAAAGTTAGACTATCAAAGGATTGGTTCTATTTGGAAAATAAATTGGGAAAGTTCAAAGAGAAGACTTATTTTTGGAATCCAAATGAAATAAGTAGGAAATACTCATGATACTAGGAAGCCAAAAGAGCATTCCAATCTATCTAATGGTTGGGCTTTATAATTTTGAAGTTGAAGAGATTTATATGTTTTGAGTTGAAATTTAATTAGATTACAAAGGCTTATAATCCACCAACACAAGGTTGTGGGAATGCCTAAGAGGTGAGGATTTATACTCGTAGCATAAAAAATAGCTTCCTCGGATCCTAAATCTGGGGAGCTTTAGTACGAGCTAAAGCACTACCTAAATCTAAGTGATAGGTGGACATAAGGATTTACCTCCATAAGAGAGAATAAATTATCCAACTTCTAGACTTATAACCACCTGGAGTGGCCGCCAGCTAACTCCTCCTATGATTTTAAAACCATGTAGTTTGGTCTTATGAATTGCAAGATAGCTAAGGTAGTTATTTAATTAGAAAGAGGCTAAAGTCCTAAACACACTCTCTAAGAGACTAGAGCATGAGTGGTATGAGCATATGACTTAATCTATAGATGCAAAATCTTTTCAATTTTTTTAAAAATTTAGACACATCATTTTGAGAGAGGTTTAAAGATTTCTTATGTCTAAATGGATGATGAAATAGGTTATGGGTCAAATCATCTAGAAGAAGGTGTTCCCCACCACAAGGGATGCCCTCACATGTCAAGCATTCTGTTATCATGCAAAGATGGAGCTCCTTCAGTTCAAGGGAAAAGAATATCCATGCATGATGTTAAACATACAACCATACAACTAAGGGGTTGTTAAATCTTTTAATTATCTTATTTATGTCTTAGGCTTTATTATAGGGTTATAAGTTGTTAAAAATTTAGTTATGAGTGATTAGTTGGGTAGAAAAGTTATTTTTATCCTCGAGAGCATATCCATGCCACACATTAAAGCATCAATCATTTAAGAAACTATGAAAGGCATGTCATCCTAATGCACAATGTAAACATAACATCAAACAATTATATAAACTATCATAAAAGAATAAAAGGCCGATGTGGTCAGGTGCCATCGTATAACCTGAAGAGAGAAAAGATGGGTAGCTGAGATCTACCCTTATACAACAAAGAATATGAAAGAATAATTAGAATGGTATTAAATGTTGTGGGGGTCTTCTTTCATCATTTCTCCATTTTTGATTTGGTTCCTTCTTTGATTCGGATGGTGCTTGCTTCAAAGGCACCATAGGGCACCCCTGGACAAAGCCTTCTAGCCATTGCTCATCCTAATCCCCCATAACTAATTCCTTTTACAAAAATATTTATGTGAGAAAAGTAAATCTAACAACACCTGCAAAATGTATATTAGCTAAATATACATATAATCCCAAGCAGTTGTATTTATAATTTGGACTTAGCACCTTACACATGGGTAACTAAGCCCACTTGTCCAAACTTGGATTATGTTTAAGGATTTAAGAAACCTGCAAAAAGAGCATTCACATTTATTTTTAAGCATCCCTTTAGCATAATCCCCTACAAAAACATGATTAGTCTAATATTGGCCTATCATCCAATCTATGAAGCATACACGCTAACATCCAAAAAAAAAATAATACATCATAAAACAAAACTTACATCACATCATACACCGTCCTATCTTAGAGCTAGAAGTGGTTACTTAATTCTAATGTTTGTATTAAAGCTTGTGGTAAGTCTTGTTAGGCATTAGTGTTGTATTTTCTAATTGTAGAAGGATTCAATTTAACATGAATGGTTGATTTCACTTGAAGTAGTTTAATTGATTTGAGAATTTTAATTTGTGTTTTCTTTTGTTCATTTGATTACACTTAGCAACTAATTGTTATAAAAAGTGGAAAAGAGTATTTCCCTCTTTCATCCCTACCTTAAGTCACTTTCTAAAGTATATTAATTTGATTTAGTTCTCTTTAGTGAAGGCCTTATTAAATGATTTAATTAATCCTAAGTATAAGTTCACTTTAAATAATCCTATTCAAAATGAAAGCCATCTTAAGATTAATTTAATTGAATTATACGAGATGACATATATTAAATCATTCCTTTCCATCACATGTAACATGCATATGATTTAATCTAAGTGTATCTATACATGCAACATATTTTAGCACACTTTAATGATGAATGTATGTGTGTGTTTAGAATTTATATTTTATTTGATTGAATTATTTAAACATATTAATTTAAAACTTTATCTAATTTCTTAGAAAAAAAGGACTTAAGAACAATGAAATTAAACAAGCATGTGTCGTTGTTAAACCAGGGAAGTGAGGTAATCAAATGACCTCCTTGGAGCTAGCTAAAAACTCATATTCTTGGGATGTCCAGACTATATACTTGCTTTTTTTTGGACACACATGGATGTACACATAACTAAGGAAAGAAAACCATGCAAAGATTGTATTTATTTTTTATTGAATCATTTATATATATTAATTAAAGCTCTATCCAAATTCTAATGTTGAAATACATAAGAATGAAATCAAATGGGTATGTGTCGTTGTTAAGCCAGGGAAGTGAGGTAATCAAATGACCTTTTTGAGACTAGCTAAAGCCTTGTGTTCCCGAGATGTCCAGACTATATACCCATTACCATTCAATCTTATATAAATCAACACATGAATAGAGGAAAGAGAACTCAACATTCATACACTTAAGCTATAAGCACATCCATTTCATATGTATTTATAACCAACATCATAACACATATTATTATTCATTTATAAGCTTTTGAAAAATACATTTGGATTTAATGGTGATAATAGCAATGCATATATTAAATTAAATCAATATATGCAAGCTTACATAATGGAAATCTATTTTACTTTACTTGATTTTGAAAAAATGGATGCATGAATTCAAATCACATACCAAATTTAACATGATTTGAAATAGGACAATCAAATATAAGCATGTGATTCATTCAACTCAACTAGTTCTTAAGGACAATCAAATCAAATAAGATTATTTAAAGCTAACGAAAGCTTCTTTATTAATTAAGTTCTGGAATTGATTTGATTTAAAGAGGAGAAGAGAAATCATCACTTTCTATTTTAAACCCATTCCCACATTAGTGATTTTATTTAAGTTAAGGAAATGTAATTAAGTTTATGGGCTAATTAAGTTAAACCCTTAATTAGATGAATTAATTACCCTTACTATGTCACCTTAAAGTAATTAACTAAATAACTATGAGCCAACATGATATGCATGGAAAAAAACTTGCAATGATCCTAGGAAATAAAAGGGGCCTAATGCAAATGGCTCATGATTAATAGTTAATTAGATTATGGGACTTAATTAATTACTCTTATGGTTTTCCCACACATATGTGGACTAACCATAATTTCATTAAACTCCTTTAAGTTATTAAACACCTAAAGATCTACCCCATGATTTAATTAAATAAGGAATGTGATTATTATTTAATTTGATTAAGTGATTTAATTAATTTATTAATTCTTAATTAATTTCATTTTAAAAAGGGTGAAATGAACTTAGAAAGGGTCCCAACCCTATTCCTTAGTTCACTTACTATTGAACAATGATTAATAAACTCAATAATTTATTATTATTCATGGGATTAATTAATTAATTAACTTAAAAGAGTAATTAAGATTTAAGTAGTCAATTTTCCTAATTAAGTGAGCAATAAATCCCAAAAAAATCATGAGTGGCAGATGTCATACCATTAAATTATCCCACAAAATTTAGGATTAATTGCTCTAAAGTAATTAAGGAGTGATTAAATAAATTAATTTTATAGTTAAACCTTAAACCAATTAGTGTTCAAAAGAAGTTATGATCATTTTAATTAATTCTCTTCTAAAATACCTTTAAAATGAGTATTTATTGGCATTTTTTTATTTCTATGATTTTTATGATTTTAGAAGTTTTAGCAATTAAAAATGATTAATTAAGCCTAATTAAAGCATAATCCTATCGTAGTGACATGCGCTTTCCACATGGAACCGTAGGATTGGCTACTTAAAACTTATCTGACTCAGTGCCTAAGTGGCGGCAGTAGACATGCTTTCTCATCTGCCATTCGATCTCTACGATTAATCCCTCATCTTAATAGGATTAAATCAGATCAATCTAGTGGATCTAATCTCAACCGTCCATTCTGACCGCGTGAAACAGACAGTGTGTGATCTAATGTCACACGAGTGAGGGAGAATGGAGTCCGTCTACCATTACTCACTTGATCTAACCTTACCCGAGCTCAAATCAAATCTAAAAGGATCCCACACCTTCACAACATCGATTGAAGGGGATCCAAGGGTCAAGATCACATAAGATGCAAGTTTTCTTCAAAAACCTTTAACCCATTTTTGCCTAAGGATCAATTTTGGAAGCATACCTTATCGAAGCTCCAGGTGGATCAGACTATTGAGGAAGCTTGATCTGGTGGAGACGAAGCTTTGTTGAGTAGTAATTGGATCAATTCTTGACGTTCACTCAGAACGCCATGAACTAATGATTTCCAGCTTAGCTTTGATCAAAGTCCCACCTCTGATGCTCAAGAAGCTTGGGAGATGAATTGTTCTTGCTCAATGAGGCTTAGGGAAGGTGCGTACAAAATTAAGTTGAGTTTGATAGAGAAATGAAGAAGTTAGGTCAGAAATGAGAGTGTTCTATTTTGGGACAGACAAGAATAAAATTCTCTGATCGAGGAATGAGCTTGGGAGCTAGGAATGCTCTAGCTGTCGCCTTGGGTAGCTAGGCTCTATGGAATGATTTTTGTGTGTTTGAGTGGAAAAGGGGGAGTCTCCCACTTCATCTTGATTGGATGGTGGGATCGGTGCCTTCTAGTAGCCGTTCGGCCATCTCAGGGAGTCATGGGTGGTAAGGAGGAGGTGAGTTGGCTCAACATAGTTGGTTGAAGGTGTGGAGGTGGCTACCAAAGAGGAATCATGGGTTTCCTATGGGTTTTAAATGCTCCAATGGGGAGGGTGAGGTGATTTCACCTCCCATGGGTCATGGTTTACCCAACCACCCTTTGGGTCAGGTTGGGCAGTGTCCTAGGTGCCTAGGTGGACAATTGGGAGAGTACCAAGTGGCCAAGGAATTGAAATGACCACTTGCATGGGTGATTTGTCTCATGTGATGCCCTTGTCCCAAGGGTATAATGATCATTTGGCATTGGATTTGATTTGGAAAGATTTGAAATGAGCCAAAAGTGGGTTAGCCCAAATTTCAAGTAAATTGGAGTTGATTTGGTTAGGTTTGGCTCAATTTGACTCATTTAGGTCAAATTGGTTAGGTCAAGTTGACCAATTGGTCAAATTGGGACAAACCAAGGGTTGGGTCAAGTTCATATGATCATTTGGGATGTTTTGATTCAATTTGTTTGGTTTATTTTGGCAAAGATTTGATTTTGGCTCATTTGAATTCATTTGTCAAATGGGTTATAAACCAATTTGACCAATTTGGCCAAATTAGCTTGGGTTGGGTGTTGGGTTTTTAGTTGACCAATTGAAGATGATAGGCTTTGGTTTTGATTTAGGCCAAGTTGAACCTTTAGGTCAATTTGGGCTAAGTAGGTCATGGGTTCAATTGGGTCAATCATTTGGTCAAGTTCAACAATTTAGAATGAACTTGAGCCATTGATTGCAATAAATTTGGTTTATATTTTGAATTGACCCAATATGGTCCTTTAAGTCAATTTGGTCAACTTGAGTCAAGAGGACCAATTAGGTGTGGTTTGACTCAATTGAAGGTCAAGTCATATTCAAATATTGATTTTGATTTGGTATGAATTGTTGGTTTGGATTTGGCTTAGGTTGCAATTTGGCTAGATTGGGTTCATATGCAAAGGGTTGACTTGGTCATATGACCAAGTTTACTTGGTTTGACCTAATTTGTGATAATTGATCAACCTAGGTGATCAACAATCATGATGGGAGGTTTTGATGGGCTTGGTTCAAATTTTGGGTAGGATTAGAACTTGGCTCAAATAGGTCAAATTGTGGGGTTTGGGTCACCAAATTAGTTGGGTTTTGATTTTTGGGTTGAGTTTGATTTAGTTGATATATATATATATATATGGATATATATATATATATATATATATATATATATATATATATATATATATATATATATATATATATTCAATTGTATTGGTTTTCAAATGGGTTTTAGTTCATTTGAACATTTCAAAAGAGTTAAGTTGGGTTTTACTTGGGTTGATTTTGGTTTGGCTTGATGATTGTAGATTTCATTTATATTTGTGAATATGATTGAAGGTATGATTTATTAATGAAAAAATCAATTGAATTTGGGTTTTGGAATGATGGAATTTAGCTAAACTGAGTTGTCATGTGTTAGTTTGGATTTTGATTTGGTTTGATTTAGTTTTGATGATTTAAATGTATATTTCATTTAAATTTATGAAGATGAAAATATAATTGATTTGTGAGAAAATCAATTGAATTTGACTCAATTTGGATTAAGATTTTGTTAAGTCCATGGGATAGTCATATGGCTTGTGGAAGGGTTTTGATGTAATTTGATTTAATTTGATTTAGTTTTGATCATTTGAATGTAGATTTGATTTATATTTAGGAAGATGATTGAAGATATAAATTGATTATGAGAAAATTAATTGATTTTAGATTGATTTGGATTAAGATTTGGCTAAGTCCATGGATAGGTCATATGGCTTGAAGGGTTTCAAGTTTGGATTTGATCATGGGCTTCAATCAATTGGTTTTGGAATTTGAGTTTGGATTTGGATTTCAATTTGATGTTTGAATTGAACTTGAGGTTTGGTTTGAGAAGGAGAACATGGATTAGATTTGTGTTGTAGGGTAGGTGGATTATCCTAATCCCTAAGGCATAACCTAATCCTATGGTTAACCCTATTAAGTCTTTAGGCTTAAGTTAAGTGTTTACCTAATTGTTAAAAGTGCCTTATGACTAGGAAAGTCTTAGTGTCTAGAAGACTCCTAAGTCTAAGATGGGAAGTTTGAATCTGCACTCCAAAAGTGAGGTCAACAAGCCTTAGGCTCCATAGTTTTTCCCGTGGAGATAAATGGTTGGAAGATCAAAGCCAAGTTTCACATTATAGACTCGGATGCATCTTTGAACATTTTGCTTGGGAGACCATGGATACATGAGAAAAACATAGTTCCATCCTCTACGTGTATGAAGTTCATCGAGGGGATCTTCATGTCAAAGGAGATCTCAAGCCATTTAGTTCATGAGGTCGGCATATATGAGGATGGTTTACTACCTCCTCAAAATCAACAAGTATATTCTCAAACTTGGCCAAAGTTTAAAAATAAAAGATAAAGAAAAAAGAAAAGAAAGAGAAAAAGTAAATGAAAAGAAAAGAGAAAATGAAAATAAAAATAAAAGGGAGCGAAAATAGACTTGGAGGAGGAAGTGGAGCTTAACATTAGATTACACCCATAGTTCGTTATTCCATTCGAACATATGGGTAGGATGACGTGACCTCCACCAGGCAAAAGAAGATGCTAGTTCAGAGTCAACCCTAGGGTGGAAAACCTCCTTATTGGCCACCCAATAGAAGATATGTCCCAGCTACCAGGAGTGCACCTGCTATTTATATAGACTTAGAATCCATTAAATATGATGAGTCTGATATGGTTAGGACACCAGCTAGCTCTTCTCAGTAGTAGATTCTCTTGGAGGTGACACTTGAGCCAAATAGCAATGAAGATCGGGCTTCAAAGCAAAGCATAAGTGTATCCAAGTCTATATGTAAAACAGTTAGGCATCAGTTGGGAACCTTAGATCTAACCCCACTTTTCTCTAAAAAAGTTAAGGGTTTGGTAGTTAAGGAATCCCCTAAGTCATCCATAGGTGTGAAGACTCAGAGTTTTTTTGTGGGAGCATCATCCTCAAGTCAAGAAGTTGATTGAGGATGATTCATATAAAGATTTAATAGAATTTTTTGATTGGTACTTGCCTTGTGTTCATAATTTAGCAAAGAAAGGCTTAATCCCACATACTTGGTCAAAGCACATGTCGACTACTTCAAAAGAATATGGAAGAACAAATGGAAAAGCTCAATCAAGACCGGATAGATTTGGTATAGGGTCTACGATGATGACATTTTACTGCTTAGTCATCACCAAATCATTTGTAATCTGATTGGTTCTTTTCAAATCACATTAACTTATATGAGGAGTTGTGCTTACAAACTTCAGATGATTCAGATGATTTTGAAGTCAAAGATTCACCGCTAGAGTTCAAAGAAGAGATCAAGTCAACCATCGACAAGCTCAAAGAAATCAACTTAGGAACTAAAGAAGATTCATGCCTGACATACATCAGTTCTTTATTTAAGGATCGCTTTGCATGGAGTTATGAAGAGATGCCTAGATTGGCTCCTGATGTAATTGTCCATAAACTAGCAATAGAGCCTACTGCTAACTCTATCAAGCAAGCTCCTAGACGTATATGGTTAGATATATAACAACTGGTCATTTATGAAGTCAAGATACTGATCAATGCTAACTTCATCCGAGAAGAAAATAGCCTACCTGGTTAGCCCGCATCATCCTAGTTAAGAAAATGAATGACCAAATTCACATATACGTCAATTTAGGGATTTAAATAAGGCATGTCCAAAAGATGAATTTCCATTACCAATCCTGGAGCTCATGGTGAACATTGCCTCATCTCATGTAGTGTTCTCTTTCATGGATGGCTCATATGGATATAACCAAATAAAGATGGCCATTGAAGATGAAAGAAACATTACTTTTCGAACCCCGATCAGAATCTATTGCTATAAGGTCATGCCTTTAGCTTTAAAAATGCTGGTGCTCCATACCAGCGGGCTATGACTTGAATTTTTGGTGAACTCATTCATCATCAAGTCGAGTGCTATGTCGATGATCTCGTGATCAAAAGTAGAGAAAAGGAATACCATCTCTTTGACTTGAGAGTAGTTTTCGAATATTTAAGATAATTTAACCTCAAAATGAACCCGCTGAAGTGTGCATTCTAACTTTAGGAAAATTCCTTTTTTGTCCAACTATGGAATCAAAATCGATCTAGAGAAGATCAAGGTGATATTTGAAATGCCACCCCCTAAAAGTTTAACTCAGCTAAGATCATTCCAAGGGTGGTTGGAATATCTAAGATGCTTTATAACCAACTTGTCAAGAAGGTGTTATCCATTCTCAGCACTTATCAAAATAAATGCTAAGTTTAAGTGGGATGAAAAAGTGAGCTTCAAGACATCAAGCATTGTCTAATGATGTCATTGATTCTAGCAGCCCCTATCCTGGGCAAGTCGCTCATACTTTACACTACTATGTTAGATGACTCCCTTGGTGCTTTGTTGGCCCAAGCCAATGAAGGGAAGGAAAACATGCTCTACTACCTTAGCCATTGTCTAATCCCTACTGGAGCTAATTATCTACCCATTAAGAAGCATTGCCTAGCTTTAATCTTTGTATCCCAACAGCTACAACACTATATGCTTCCTCATAAGGAGAACTTAATCTCTAGATCAATCCACCACAAAGTATCTCATGACATGGCCAATGGTATGCATGGTAGAAATGACATCCATGATCCTCTCACAATTTGACATTACCTTCATACCCCTCAGTGCGGTAAAAGGACAAGTGGTAGAAGATTTCTTAGTAGCACACCCACTTCTTGTTGACTCTCTGCTTAGTGATGATCTCCTCGATGAATAAATCATAAACTTAGGGGATACTAGGATTTACCACTAGGAGATGTACTTTGATGGTGTGGCTTCTTTTAAAAGAGGAGAAGAACCATAATCTACTATTCCAGGAAAGGTAGAGGTAAGAATAGTTCTCTTAACTCCGGACCATGATGTGATGGATTCTCATATCATCTATCCAATCCTTGCACCAATAACAATGATGAATATGAGGTTTGATTGCTAGTTTGAGTTAGCCATTACTCAAAGATCTAAACATCAACATCTTTTGGAGATTCTCAGCTAGTTATCAACCAAATCATTGGGTCCTATAAGTTTATAAGTCCCAAGTTCCATCACTACCACAAGTACACCATGGAGTTGTTGGCCCAAATCCCAAAGGTTACTATTTAAAAGATTCTTGAGAGAGAACATCGAAGTATGCTTTAGCCAAAATAAATAAGTCTATGTGATATTGATCTCTTCAAAAGTATTCTTGAAGGAGGCTACAAGAAATATAAGGATTAGATTGGAGGAAACCATCATGGATTACTAAATAAAGTCAAACTACCTCAAGAGAAGTCCAAGCCCATCATGAAGCAGAGAGCACTTTCCTATGTCCTCCCTTCACAGGTTTATCTTAGCTCCTACACTACTTTTCCAAATGGGTGAAGGTGATTCCATCGAGAGGTCATGTGATGTGCTCTAGCATTTTAGGAACTATATCATATACAAGTATGGAGTGCCTCGATAAATTATATCGAATAATGTATTCAAAAGCACTGAGATCAACAACTTTACCCAGACAAGATAGATTAGAGATATTCTATTCAACTTTGTGAGGATAAATGGCTTAGTAAGCCTTCAATCACTCATCCAAATACAAGAAGACACTCACAATAAGAGATAGTGGCAAAGTGGTTGAAGCCTTGTCAGCCTACCGCACCACAAATAGAACTCCAACTCAGTCTACTCCTTTCTCCTTAGTGTATGGGGTCTAAAGCTATTCTACCATTAGAAGTCCAACTCCCATCACTAAGGATAGCTATGGGTAGCATGATCACAACAAAGTAGAATGCCAAGTTAATAGAAGAGCTTGAAGGTTTGGAGGAGAGACTCCTGCGAGCATGCCAAAACCTTGCATTATACAAAGTTAAAATGATTCAAGTTCAAAATAAGTTGGTCTATCCTAGAGCTTTTCAAGTAGGAGAGCTTATTTTATTTCTAAGGAGGCCAATTATTGCCCATCGTAAGATGGGAGGCAAGTTTGAACCCACTTGGGAAGGCCCGCTTATCATAGAGAAGGCCTACCAAGGAGGATCTTATCAGCTTATTAATCATAAGGGAGAGTGCCCAATGCTTCCAATCAATGGGTTCTACTTAAAGAAATATTATAAATCATGTTAGAAAATAATTATCATCAATGAAAATTGCATTTTGAATTCAGTCTCTTCCATGTTGAAAGTATTCTTGTTTGTGAATTCGCCATGATGTGTTTAAGGTAGGTGTAAGGAACATGAGTGGTGTCCTATCCTTCATCGACACAATACAAACACAAACTACACAAAAACATATAAAAAACACATATCTTTTGTCTCAGGCTACTCTGAGTTGAGATAACATGCCCAACACTCACTCTTCAGTTAGCTACCCTAATGTGTCACCGCTTTCAAGGATGTAAGTATATGCTTTCCTTCCTTACTTGGCCACCGCACAATCGATGGGCCTTAGTTTGGTAGTCCTTACTAAGGTGAAGCTACCTCATGTTGGTTTTGTTTAAGAGGATGTGAGTCTGCTATGCTTTCTTCTTGGATTAGTCTTCGTGCACTGACTGGGTCGAGTATATTTGAGATTTAGGATAAGTACCCTAGCAGCTCCTTCCCTCTTGACTGCTTCAAGTCTAGGTCCAGTCCTTCCTTGGGGCTCCCACTTAGTAGTCACTCTAGGTCAAAAAATATTTGTCTCGCCAATGATGACTATCTCAATGAGTATGCTTGGAAAGTTGTAAGCCTACATGATTTCTTCCATATTTATCATTGAACACCAACGGCAACTTAAGTTGGTTAGTTCTCACTATGCTGATAGATACACCTTAGGTTGGTTGGTTCTCACACCTTAAGATACACCACTCATGGCAGATGTAAGTATGCTACACTTTCTCCTTGAGTTAGCCACCATACACCTATAGGCTTTTATCTAAAGCTGAAGATAACGCCCCTAGTATCACCTCCCCTGAGGACACTATATTTGGATCACATCCCTTATGACCCCATTTAGACACTACCCGGGTTACTATCGGATTGGACAGTTTCTCTTTCCTAATACCCACCCCTGTGGTTAGAGAATCCATCCTGCAGATGTGCAAATTATCTATTGGTTCAGTAAATCTGAGATATGTCAAGGCCGACAACCCCTTCTTAGTGTGGTACCTCGCACACTAACTGTGTCCAAACAAATATATAAACAAAATATATATTCACTTGTGGATTAGGGGGACATCCCTAGTGGTACCTTTCCCAAGCAAGCATCCTATCTTAAAGACAGTGTCAGCAAAACTCTCTATAAGAATTGCCTGACTACTCTTGAGTTAATATAAGTCCCTAACAGCATTCACTCAATAGTCTCCCTTAAGTAAGGTTTGATTTGTTGTGCTACCAATAGGTCACCCTAGTGGTTGTTCACTGCTTTAGAAGATGTAATTCTGTTATGCCCTCTTCCTATCATAGTCATTGCACACCAAAAGAAACCCTTAGGTTGGCTAGTTCTACCCCATGGCCAATAGACTTTCCATTTGGATTTGTAAATCTTAGATAGGACAAGTCCAATATAGCCCCTTCTCAGTGGGTCCATCGCACACCGACATGGTCCATAAATTAAATCTATCAAATTACCGAGCTCACATCCCCAAGGATATGCCCTCAATTCAAAATTAAACTAAACCAAATAAACCATATCAAATCACATGAAATTAAGATAGAATTAATCTTGACTACTTTTGAGTTGATATAAGTCCCGAGCAGTGTTCACTTAGTAGTCTCCTTAGGTTAGGTTCAATTTGATGTAAATGTAATAGGTCACCCTGTGGTTGTTCCTCGCTTCAAAAGATGTATGTCTGCTACACCTTCTTCCTAGCACAGTCGTTGCACACTAAAAGGCAACCCCTTAGGTTGGCTAGCTCTACCCCACAACCGGTAGACTATCCATTTGGATTTGTAAACCTGAGGTAGGTCAAGGCTGAGATAATCCATTCTCAGTGGGTCTATCGCACACCAACAAGGTCCATACACTAACTCAGATTAAATTAAACCTAATCTAATTTTCCCTAGTGGAGTTAAATCACACCCTTCTCCTTAGTGGAGCTTAAAATTGTATATAAACAAGTCAAGCAAACAAATCAAATTCAAAACTAACCTCTCTAGTCGAGCCCAATTAAATAAACTCCCCAATAGAGTCTAAATCAAAGAAATCCAACCAAACTCTTATTCTCAACAGATACATCCCCAAATAAATCTATAAAATCAAACTCAAATCCTAATTCCAGGGATAGCCAACGCTTCCTAGTGGAAGGTTCATATACCCCATCCCAGTGACTCAACCCATATCTCTAGTAGATATGCCTCTGCATCAATTAAAACAAAATAAATTAAAGTTGATTAGATCTTAATCCCTGGATTATAGATTCTTATCCCCAGTGGATCTTCTTTCCATAAATCATATAATCAAATCAAATTCAAAACTTATCCCCAATAGATTTTTCTTCTATGCCCTCGACATAGACCCCTCACATGTAAGGTCTAATGTATGTGTGATAATGATCTCCTCCATGTCCTTGACATGTGATTATCATCAAATCTTTTTTCTTCTCTTATGCACACCTTTAATACTTCAACTAAAAGCCTAACATTGTATTCATTCAAATTACATCATCTTAACATTATAATCAACATTTTATGATTTATGATGGTGCAAGCTCAAACTAACTATACAATATCATGCTAAACATATTATAGTATGAATTAACACACTATATTATATTATAATATATGATGTTATAATATAATTTGCTATAATATAATATATTGTCTAACATTACACCTCATTAGAATCACTTAAAAGGAACAAATAACAAAATTATCTCAAAATATGAATAATGTTCATTTTGGATGTAAAATGGTTATTTTCTATTAGAAATGGTAAAAATAGTGGAATTTTGGTGTTGCTTCTTTGGTGTGTGCCATGAATTTGGCTAAATTCTTCCATGTCAACAAAATTAACATTTTTGTGAGTTTTGACCCAATGTATTAACCAAAGTAAAACATACTAAAATGTACAATAACATTTAGTAACACCACCACATTCATATAAATGTGAAGTTATATTGTTATGTACATTATAATTTAATATGCTTTCATATAATATATTATATTACATTACACCTTAAAATAAATCACTTTGAGCAAAAAATTTATAATATTTGGTTGAAAAATAAACATTTATTTTGGATGCAAAATTCCATTCTTTTGATTAAAAGACACACCATAGCACACCCCCAATGATGTTCCCTAAAGCTTACCTTAAATTTGGCCAAATCCCATCATCTCAACCTATAAAATCAATATTTTTATGAATTATACCAGTACAAAGTCTACTACATCATACTATAGCAAACTAAAATATGCTAAACAATAAATAGTAATACACAATCATATGCTATAATGCATGAAGCTACACTATGTTATGGCATCCTATATTATAATACACTATAACATATTATATTATATTATATTGCATATCACATCACAAGGGATTGCTTAAGATAAAAAAAATCATAAAATTAGACTAAACAATAAAAAACTATATATTTTAGTCGTATCACTTACATATTTTAAATTGGAACAATATATTATGATGCCATGCTCTACCTATTATGAATTTGGCCAAATTCTACCATTTAAAGTCTAAATCAACACTTTTATAAATAATGCTAGTGTAGGCTTGACTGCATGATTGTAAAATACTAAAAGAATTTAAAATGCATAGAATAATATATTATGATATATGATATACTATGCTACAACATATAATATTTATTTTGAACATATACTCTTACTTTTAGACTCGGCATAGCACAACTTTGGTACTACAACCTAATTCCCACTTCAAATTTAACAAATTTCTTCATCTAATTTATTAAATCAATATTTTATGTTTTATATTAATATAGACTATAGGGCACAATACCATAATATACTAAACCATTTCAAAACATCTTATAACATCCAACAACACATCACTACATGCTCAAATATATGATGCTACATTATACTATAATATATGGTATTATAATATGATTTAGGTTAGGGTTTAGGTATTCAAATCTCTAATAATCAAGGGAAAGTCTCTTGAAGACATTTTTTTTAGCTACCATAACCATGTTAGGAATAAGTTATTCTTTAGATCAACTCCTAAGAACATCTTTATTTAAGGTTTAGGTTTAGGGTTGCTTAGGTTGTTTAGGGGTTTTGAGGTTTAGGGTTTAGGTTTAGGGTTTAGGTTAGTTTAGGATGGTTAAGGGTTTAGTGTTAGGGTTTAGGATTATAGGTTTTATGATTTTGGGTTTATTTTAGGTTTTAGTTTAGGGTTTAGTTTTAGGTTTAGGGTTTAGGGTTTAGGATTTAGGTTTATTTAGGGTTTAGTTTAGTGTTTAGGGATTAGGGTTTATTTTAGGGTTTAGCTTTTGGGTTTTGGGTTTAAGTTTTCATTTAAGGTTTAGGTTTAGGTTTAATATTTTTTTAATAGAGAATAAATTCAACATTTTTTCTTTTTATTTTATCAACCAAGTAGCACCTTAGTTTTCTAAGACATAACATAGAAAAAAAAAAAAATGAGCACCCATATAGCAAATCAAAATGATAGATAAGTAGAACTGTCTTTCTATAGACATAGTTCAAGCAGTAGAGATTGGTCATTCTTCAATTTCTCCAACTCCCATGAACCACCTCTCAGTAGAGGATCCACCATCATATCCCCAATCTCTACCTCCACCATCACCACAGCTATAATCTTTGTCGCCTCCCACCTCCATAACCTCCATTACTCCAACCACCACCTCCATATCGACTAGCACCTCAAGATACCCCACCACTACTATGAAAATCATCTCCTTTACCTTCGCCTCCACCACCATATTTAGACTAAGCTTTTTTGAAGGTGATGTTCTACCGTCAAGGTTTTGCTAATTCTTAGTGTTTATGATTAGTTTAGGGTTTAGGGTTTGGGTTAGGGTTAGGTTTAGGGTTTAGGGTTTAGGGTTTAGCATTTAGATTTTAAGGTTTAGGGTTAGTTTAGGGTTTAGGGTTTAGGATTTCAGGTTTAGGCTTTAGGCTTTAGGGTTTCTTAGGGTTTAGGGTTTATGGTTTAGGGTTTAGGTTTAGGGTTAATTTTAGGGTTTAGGGTTTTTTTTCTTAAATTAAGTAAAATAGGTTTTGGTTTATTTAGTTTGTTTTTATTTATTTAAGTTTATTTTATTTTTTTATTTAGTTTATTTTTTTATTTTTAATTAATTTAGTTTATTTATTTTAGTTTTGGTATTTTATTTTAGTTTATTTTTAGGTTTAGGTTTATTTTTAGTTGAGTTTTATTTTATTTTATTTTTAGGTTTATGTTTTATTTTTTATTTTAACTTTTAGGTTTTAATTTTTATTTTTTTAGGTTTAAGTTTTAGGTTTTATTTTAGGTTTTATTTTATAGTTTAGGTTTAGGTTTATTTTTATTTTGTTTTATTTTATTTACTTTAGGTTTAGGTTTATGTTGGATTTATTTATTTTAGTTTTGTCTAGTTTAGGTTTAGGTTTATTTTAGTTTGTTTATCTTATTTTATTTTAGGTTTTTTTTTAGTTTAGCTTAGGTTTTATTTTATTTCTAAGTTTTATTTTAGGTTTATTTTTTTAAGTTTAGGTTTTATTTAGTTTTATTTTATTTTATTTTAGGTTTATTTTTATTTTATTTATTATATTTGGTTGTTTTATTTTTTTTTATTTTTTTCTTTTTAGGTTTAGGTTTAGGTTTAGTTATAGTTTATATTTTAATTTATTTTATTTTTTTTATTTTATGTTAGTTTAGGTTTTATTTATTTTTTTATTTTTAAGTTTTATTTAGTTTAAATTTTAAGCTTTTATAGGTTTAAGGTTTAGGGTTTAGGGTTTAGGGTTTAGGGTTTGGGGTTTAGTTTTTGGGAGTTAGGGTTTAGGGTTTAGTTTTTTTATTTAAGGTTTAAGTCTTAGTTTAAGGTTTAGGGTTTAGGTTTTAGGGTTTAAGGTTTTTTTTAATAGAGAACAAATTATTCAACATTTCTTCTTTGATTTCATGAACTAAGTATCACCCCAAGTTTTCTAAGACATAAGTGACATACATAAAATGAGCACCCATAAAACCCTAGATAAGTAGAACCATCTCTACTATAAAGACATAGTTTAATAAGAAGCAGATTGGATCGATCATTCTTCAATTTCTCTAGTTTCCATCAAGACCACCCCTCTCGGCGGATCTCATCATATCCCATCTCTCCTCGCCACCATCACAGTTGTAACCACGCTCCTCCCGTGTCTATACCACCACTACTCCAACCACCACCTCCATATCACTAGCACCTCATCACCACTGGGATAGCCGCCTCCACCTGCCATCTAGATTGTGCTTCTGGTGATGTTCTATCATTATGGTTCTTCCCATTCTTAGGGTTTAGGTTTTAAGGTTTAAAGTTTTATTTTTAATAGAGACAAATTCAGATTAAACATTTATTTTTTTTGATTTCATCAACCAAGTAGCTCCCCAATCTTTCTAAGACACAAGTGATGACATAAACAAAAAAATGAGCACCCATAGAGCAAATTAAAAACCCTAGATAAGTAGAACTGTTGCTATTGTAAAGACACAATTCCATAAGCAGCAGATTAGATCGATCATTCTTCAGTTTCTCCAGTTCCCATTAGAAACACCCCTGCTTCTTGAGTAGTGAGATCTACCATCATATCCTTGATCCCTCCCTCCACCACCACCATGGCTGTAACCTCTGTCGCTCCTCCCACCTCCATTACCACCACTGTAATAACCACCACCTCCACCTTCACCTTCTCCACTAGATGTAGAATGAGCCCAGTTGATGGTGATGTTCTTGCCGTCAAGTTTCTGGTTTAAGGTTAGTTTAGGGTTCAGGGTTAACTTAGGGTTTATGGTTTAGGGTTTAGGTTTTAGGGTTTAGGGTTTAGGGTTTTAGGGTTTAGTGTTTCATGTTTAGGATTTAGGGTTTTAGGGTTGTAGATTTAGGGTAGGTTTGTTGTAGGTTTTAGGGTTAATTTTTATTTACAGTTTAGGGTTTAGGATTTAGGATTAAGGGTTTTTTTTAAAATATTATGTAAACTGGCAGGTTTAAGTTTATTTAATTTACTTATTTTATATTCTTTTATTTTATTTAGGTTTATTTTTATTTATATTTAGTTTAGTTTATTTATTTTATGTTTACTTATTTTAATTTAGGTCTTTTATTTTAGTTTATTTTTTAGGTTTAGGTTTATTTTTTAGTTGAGTTTTATTTTTATTTTATTTTTTAGGTTTAGCATTTTTTTTTATTTTTTAGATTTAGGTTTTTATTTTATTTTTTAGGTTTAGGTTTAGGTTTTATTTTAGGATAATTTTAGGTTTTATTTTTTAGTTTAGGTTTATTTTTAGCTTATTTTATTTTATTTATCTTAGGTTTAGGTTTAGATTTATCATTTTAGTTTAGTTTATTTTAGTTTAGGTTTAGGTTTATTTTAGTTTGTTTATTTTATTTCATTTTAGATTTAGGTTTTTTAGTTTAGGTTATTATTTTTTTATTTGTTGATTTTATTTTTTTGGTTTGGTTTAGGTTTTATTTAGTTTTATTTTATTTTATTTTATTTTTTATTTTAGGTTTAATTTTTATTTTATTTAGTTTTTTATTTTTTAGTTTAGTTTAGATTTTCATTTATTTTATTTTAGTTTAGTTTTTTTTTTTATTTTCTTTTAAGTTTAGGTTTAGGTTTAAGTTTTATTTATGTTTTATTTTATTTTATTTTGGTTTAGATTTTATTTATTTATTTTATTTTTTAGGTTTATTTAATTTAGGTTTAGGTTTTTTAGCTTTAGGGTTTAGGTTTTAGTTTGGGGTTTGGGTTTAAAGTTTAGGGTTTAGGGTTTAGGTTTTAGGTTTAGGGTTTAAGTTTTAGTTTAGGGTTAAGGGTTTATGGTTTTTTTTAGCAGAGAACAAATTTAGACTCAACATTTCTTTTTTTTGATTTCAGGAACCAAGTAGAACCCCAAGTTTTCTAAGTCCCAAACGATGACATAGATTAAAAATGAGCACCCATAGTGCTAATTAAAAACCCTAAATAAGTAGAATTATCTCTACTGTAAAGACACAGTTCCATAAGCAACATATCGGATCGGCGGTTCATTAGTTTCTCCAGCCTCATCAAAACCCTCACAGTATAGATCGCCCATCATATCCTGATCACTCCCTCTGCCACCACCATGGGTGTAACCTCTATCACTCTTCCCACCTCCATAACCACCACTGCTCTGACTACCACCTCCATATCCACCAGCACCCCCAGATCCCCCACCACCACTATGATAACTACAACCTCTTCTTTCACCTCCACCTCCAAATCTAGATTGAACCTAGTTGATGGTGATGTTCTTACCATGAAGGTTCTTCCCATTCTTAGGGTTTAAGGATTATTTAGGGTTTTAGTTTAAGGGTTAGTTTAGGGCTTACGATTTATAGTTTAGGGTTTATCATTTAGGTATATTTTGTGGTTTAGGGAAGTTTGGTTTTAGGTTTAGTTTAGGGTTTATTTCCTAGTTTTTGGGTTTCTTATTAAGTTTAGGTTTAGGGTTTAGGGTTATCATAGGGTTGTTTTAGGGTTTGTGATTATGTTATAGTCAGGTTTTTTTAGGGTTTGTGGTTTTGGTATAGTTTAGGGTTTAAGGTTTAGGGTTTTTTAGGGTAGGGTTTAGGTTTTGGTGTTTAGGTATTTAGGGTTTAGGGTTTAGGTTTAGTAAGTTGGGGTTTGTGGTTGTTTGTTTAGGGTTTAGAATTATTAGGGTTTATTTAGGATTTGTTTAGAATTTTTAAAAAAAAATTTGTAAACAATTTTAGGTTTATTATTTATTTATTTTTTTATTTTTTGAGTTTATTTTATTTTATTTTATTTATTTTATTATTTTATTTTATTTAGTTTAGTTTATTTTATTTTAGGTTTTTATTTATTTTAGTTTTATTTTTATTTTAGTTTATTTTTTTAAATTCAGTTTATTTTAGTGAATTTTAATTTTATTTTACTTTTATTTAGGTTTTTTTTTTTTAGGTTTAGGCCCATGTGTTTATTTTTTTATTTTAGGTTTAGGTTTTAGGTTTTTATTTTGGGTTTATTTTTAGGTTATATTTTTAGTTTATATTATTTTCTTTAATTTAGGTTTATATTTTGGTTCAGTTTATTTTAGGTTTTGGTTTAGGTTTCATTTATTTTAGTTTAGTTTATTTTAGTTTAGGTTTAGGTTTATTTTATTTTGTTTATTTTTTTTTATTTTAGGTTTAGGTTTTTTTTAGTTTAGCCTTTTTTATTTTTATTTATTTTAGGTTTTATTTTTAGGTTTATTTTTTATTTTTATTTAGTTTTTTATTTTATTTTATTTAAGTTTATTTTATCTTATTTTACATTCACTTTATTATATTTTTAGATTTTTATTCTTAGGTTTAGGTTTTATTTATTTTATTATTTTATTTATTTTATTTTTATTTATTTTAGTTTAGGTTTTTATTTTATTTTATTTATTTTATTTATTTTTTATTTTAGGTTTATTTTTTATTTTATTTAGTTTTATTTAGTTTTATTTAAGGGTATGGTAGGGTTTAGTTTTTAGTTTTAGGTTTGTGGTTGTGGCTATTTTATGTTTTTAGGGTTTGTCAAGTTTATGGTTAGTGGTAAGTTTTATTCTTAGGGTCATTTTTTATTTTATTTAGGGTTTAGTAGGGTTTAGTAGTTTAGTTTTAGGTTTTGGTAGGTTTTTTTAGGATCATTTTTTTATTTAGTTCAGTTTTAGTTTAGGTTTATTGGTTTTATTTAGGTCAGTAAGTTTTTATTTATATTAGGGTAGTTTAGGTTTTTTAAACCAGTAAACTTTTTTAGTTTATTTTAGTTTATTTTTTTTATTTTATTTATTTATTTATTTTTATTATTTAATTTATTTTTTTATTTAGTTTTGTTTATTTTAGTATGCTTTATTTAGTTTTGGTTTAGTATTTTATTTTAGGTTTAGGTCTATTTTTATTTTTAGGTTTAGGTTTTGGTTTTATTTTAATTTTTAGGTTTAGTGTTAGGTTTTATTTTTTAGGTTTATTTTAGGTTTATTTTTTTAGTTGGTTTAGGTTTATTTTAGTTTATTTTATTTTATTTTATAGGTTTAGTTTAGTTTATTTTAGGTTTTAGGTTTATTTATTTTAGTTCAGTAGGTTTATTTTATTTTATTTTATTTTAGTTTAGGTGTTTTATTAGTTTAGGTTTTATTTTATTTATTTTAGGTTTATTTTATTTAGGTTTTATTTTGTTTTATTTTATTTTATTTAGGTATTTATTATTATTTTATTTATTTTATTTTATTTTAGGTTTTTATTTTTTAGGTTTATGTTTGGTTTAGGTTTTAGTTTATTTTTTATTGATTATTTTTTTTTATTTTATTTAGGTTTATTTTATTTATTTTATTTGTGTTTTATTTAGTTTTTTTTTTTTAGGTTATTTTAGTTTAGTTTATAGGGTTTAGGGTTTAGTTAGGTTTTAGTTTTATTTAGGTTTTAGTGGTTTAGTAGTTTAGTAGGTTTAGGTTTTGGGTTTATAGGGTTTATTTATTTATTTTAGGGTTAGGTATGGTAGTTTTATTATTTAGTTTATTTAGTTTATTTTATTTTATTAATTTATTTTTTTATTTTATTTTTTATTTATATTTTAGTTTAGAATTTTATTTAGGTTTTATTTTAGTTATTTTTTATTTTATTTTAGGTTATTTATTATTTTTTTAGTAGTTTTATTTTATTTTATTTTTTTTTAGGTTTATTTTTATTTTATAGTTTAGGTTTTTCTTTTTAGGTATATTTATTTTTAGTATTTTGGTTTTATTTTTATTAGGTTTATTTATTTATTTTATTTTATTTTATTAGTTTTTTTTTTTTTTTAGGTTTTAATTTTTTATTTTAGTTTTATTTTTTTTTTTTTTTAGGTTTTTTTAGTTAGGTTTTTGGATTTAGGTTTTATGATTTAGGTTTTATTTAGGTTTTTTTTATGGTTTTATTTTTTAGTTTGGTTTTTTATTTATTATTTTATTTTATTTAGGTTTAGTTTTATTTTTATTTTTTATATTTTTATTTTATTTAATTTTATTTTTTTTTAGTTTATTTTATTTATTTAGTTTAGAATATTTATTTTTATTTATTTTAGTTAGTTTTTTATTTTAGGTTTTTTTAGGTTTTATTTATTTTTAGTTTAGTTTTATTTTATTTTATTTTAGGTTTATTTTATTTTTATTTTATTTAGTTTAGGTTTTTTTCTTTTAGGTTTATTTTAGGTTTTATTTTAGGTTTATTTTTGGTTTTATTTTTTTTAGTTTATTTGGGTTTTTTATTTTATTTTATTTATTTATTTAGGGTTTAGGTTTAGTTTATTTTAAGCTTTGATTTAGGTTTTATTTATTTTAGTTTAGGTATTTATTTTATTTTGTTTATTTTAGGTTTATTTTTTAGGTTTTATTTTTAGGTTTAAGTATTTATTTAGTTTTTATTTTATTTCAACAAACAGGAAGCTAGAAACAAGTTAGAAGGAGGAAAATTGAGCAAGAAGCCAATACTACAGAGCAAGAAAACACACAACAAAAGCTCAACCAACAGAGAAAAAACCAGCCAAAAGCAAAAACCTCCCAAGGATAGGAGAGATTATTTCCTAGAAGCTTTGGAATGAGTAACCCTCAGCAAGTGAGGATGGGCATAAATGTGAACTCTTTTTTTCTTCTTGTAAACAGTTTTATAACCATGCCCTTTCTCTAAAAATCTCATCCAAAATGAATTAGTATTGTTATAAAAGGCATGGGGATCAATGTATTATCAATTTCAAAGAAGAGCATTCAAAATCATCCACAACATTAGACAAAGGAAAATCAGAAATAGTATGCATTTCAGAATCAGAAGTGAAAGAAGGAGAAAAAATAACTTTATCAAGAAGACAATTATCTATATTTTCACCTTCCAACAAAATCTGAAGAGTTTCCTCCCTATCTTCATTCACAAAAGAAGAAAGAGAAGCATAATCTAGATTTTCAGTATAATCTTCATGTAAGGGATAAAAATAATATTCAAATCCCTTAGAAACATATAACATATTACCAAAATTCTGAATAGAATTACCAGCCATAGAAAAACCAACATTTTGATCTAAAATAGAACAATTCATAATGAGAGAATTGTCACAGGTATCTAAATCTTATTTTTTAAAAGAAGAATCACCAATATTAATAAGATTGTTAGGACAAGAAGTTAAAATATCATAAATAAGAAGATTCTTTTCACCACCATTCTCAATCAAAGAAGGCAATGAAATTGTCTCTTTCCCATGATCTAAAGTATACATAAGAGAAAGAGAAACAATATCCAACTGATTGGAAGAAATGGTGTTAGCATCAACAATATTCGATCCATCATCATGAAAGGACTTATGCACAACATCCAAACCATTAGAACCATTAACCATGACCTCTAAAGTCATCCCTTTAACAGAATCTTTGAAAGAAACACTTAGAGCATGATTATTAGTTAAAACCTTTTTAGAAACACCAAAATTACCTTCTGCATTAAACAAATCATTAATAGGTAAAACTTTTTTAGAAGATTCAGAAATCTGGTTTTGCAAACCATCAGAATTTTGAAAAGCTGATTTTTCTTTATCCAACTTGAGAGAATCATCATTTTTTCAACAATTTAATTATTACTGGTGATTTTCTTCGTAAGAGAGGGATGAGCAATAAAGCATTCAAAAATTTCATGCCCATGAATCTTACAATGATTACAAAAAATGGGATACTTCCCAAAAATAACTTTCTAAAAATAACCGCATTTCTCCTAACCCAACCAAATTTCTTTCGAATATTTTTAGTAATTTCAATCTCTACAAGAATTCTAGCAACAGACGGTCTAGAAGCAGTTGTTGCTTGATCAACTTGCAAAGGCTGACCAAAAATCAACCCAATAGCATAAAGAATTTGATGATTAAATAGATGAATATGCAAGTTAGGTAAAGAAATCCAAATGGGAATAATAGGAGACTCTTCATTAACATCAAACATAGGCATCCCAAAATACATTTGATAGTTAAAATCATAGTAAAACTCCTAGAAAAATTATCGTAATCAAGGTCATTAGAAAGTTTAATCAAAACATGCCTTAGATCAGTAAGCCCAATAGAAAATGAACCTAATGAATTTAAGCTATTAAAAAAAGAACAAATATCTTCCATCTTTGGCCAAAAGGCTGAGGTAATCTTTGAATATCCTCATCTAAAATCATAATTTCTGGAGTACCTTTAAAAGTCGTATGAAGCAAATTCAAAGGAAGCTCGATGGATGAATTCTTATAGGTTAAAGCCTTTTTGAAAGATTTAGTAACATCGGGTAATGTAGAGGAAGGATTACCCAAAAAATCTAATGCCTTAGCGGGATCCATTGGCACATGGGATTTACCCCATGGATTTGAAGAAGCCGATGTCATGAGTCACATTGTCATGACAAGAACATGTCGAGATCATCCCAAAGCCGACAATTTATAGGGAAACCAAGAGAGAAAGCACTCAAAAACTCAACAAGAATGCGAGGGATCCTGAAATCGCTCAATAAGAGGGTTTAGTTTAGTTTTAGGGTTTAGGGTTTAAGTTTAATTTTTATTAGTTATTATTAAATTTTATTAGTTTTAGCCTATTATTAGTTTATTATTAGTATTATGTTTAGTTTAACTAGTTATGTTTTAGTTAGGTTATTAGTTTAGTTATATTAGTTTTAGTTTTATTAATTATTATTTTAGGTTAGTTTAGGGGGGAGTTTAGGTTTAGTTTATTAGTTTATTTAGTTACTTTGTTTATTGGGTTTAGTTTATTTTAGTTTATTTATTAATTATTATTAGTTAGTTTAGTTATTATTAGTTAATTAGTTATTTATTTAGTTTAGTTAGTTATTATTAGTTTATGGTTTTATTATTATTTAGGTTTTAGTTAGTTTTAGTTAATGGTTTAGTTTTATTAATTTAGTTTTGTTAGTTTATTTATTAGTTAATTAGTTCAGTTTATTAGTTTTATTAGTTTGTTATGGGTTTAGGTTTATTAGTTTATTATTATTAGTTTATAGATTTATGATTTAGTTTTTTTAGGGATTATTAGTATTTATTGTTTATTATTATTATTTAGTTAGTTCATTTATTATTAGTTATTTTAGATTAGTTTTTTGTTTATTATTATTATTAGTTTATGTTTATTATTATAAGTTTTTTTTATTATTTTGTTTATTTATTTAGTTAGTTTTAGGGTTTAGTTATTTAGCAATTAGTTAGTTTATTATTAGTTTTTTTTATTGTTAGTTTTATTAGTTTAGTTAGTTATTAGTTATTATTACTATTACTTATTGTATTTATTATTATTATTAGTTATTTATTTAGGTTTATTAGTTATTTATTATTTATTTATTTAGCTTTTGTTTTACTTAGTTATTAGTTTATTAGTTTATTATTAGTTAGTTATTATTAATATTTTAGTTAGGTGTTTTATTATTAGTTTATAATTATTATTATAGTTTATTAGTTTAGTTATTTTTTATGTTTATTTATATTTAGTATTATTATTAGTTTAGGGTTTAGTTTTAGTTAGTTATTTAGTTATTTACCATTAGTTATTATTATTAATTAGTTTAGTTTTTTAGTTTTTATTATTTATTAGAGTTTAGGTTTATTTATTAATTAGTTTAGTTTTGTTAGTTAGTTTGTTTATTATTTATTAATTTATTATTAGTTATTTATTTTAGTGTAGTTAGTTAATATTATTAGTTTATGGTTTTATTATTTAGGTTTTAGTTAGTTTTAGTTAGTGGTTTAGTTTCATTAGTTTAGTTTTGTTATTTATTTATTATACTAGTTTAGTTATTTGTTTAGTTTATTAGTTTATTATTATTATTTTTTATTAATTTTAAGGTTTAGTTTTTTTATTTGTTTATTAGTTATTTATTATTTATTATTATTATTAGTTTAGTTAGTTGGTTTATTATTAGTTTTATTTTAGATTAGTATTTTTTTCTTAGTATTATTATTATTATTATTATTATTATTATCATTATTTTTATTATTACTAATTTTATTATTATTATTTCATTTATTTATTTAGTTATTTATTAATTAGATATTTATTAATTACTTTAGTTTGTTAGTTATTAATTATTATTAGTAGTTTTTATTAGTTTATTTATTATTAGTTAGTTTTATTATTATTATTAGTTTATTTATTAGGCTTATTAGTTTAGTTATTTAGATAGTTTTGTTTTATTTAGTTATTAGTTTATTAGTTTATAATTAGTTAGTTATTATTAATTTTTTAGTTAGGTGTTTTATTATTAGTTTTTTATTTGTTATTAGTTAGTTTATGAGGCTTAGTTATTATTATGTTTATTTATTAGTTAGTTTTTATGGTTTATTAGTTTAGGTTTAGGGTTTAGTTTTAGTTAATTATTTAGTTATTTATTAGTTATTATAATTAGTTTATTAATTAGTTTTAGTTTATTATTTATTAGGTTTAGGTTAATTTATTAATTAGTTTAGTTTTAATAGTTAGTTTATTAGTTTATTAGTTATCCATTTTAGGTTATTAGTTATTTATTATTAGTTATTATTTATTAAGTTTATTAATTTTAATTTTTATTAGTTATTAGTTTTTTAGTTTATTATTTATTAGTTTGTAGTTTTATTTTATTAGTTTAGTTTTATTATTAGTTAATTTTTTTTTTTTATGGTTTATTATTATTATTTATTAGTTTATTTTATTAGTTATTTTAGTTAGTTTCTTTTAGTTTGTTATTTTTAGTTTTATTATTATTATTAGTTTTTTAGTTTAGGTTTATGGTTTGATGTTTAGTTTATTTAGTTTTATTATTATTATTTATTTTAGTTATTATTATTATTAGTTTATTAGTTTTAGTTAGTTTAATTATTAGTTATTTATTTAGTTAGTTTAATTATTATTAGTTTATTATTATTATCGAGTTATTATTTGTTAGTTTTTATTTAGTTTATTATTATTTATTAGTTTAGTTAGTTTAGTGTTTAGTTTAGTTTAGTTTTATTTATTTATTATTTAGTTTATTATTAATTTTAGTTTTGTTTAGTTAGTTTTTAGGTTATTATGTTTTATTATTATATAGTGTTTTTTAGTAATTATTAGTTTTTAGTTTAGTTTATTTTTATTATTATTATTATTAGTTAGTTTATTAGTTTGTATAATATTAATAGATTAGTTTATTTATTTAAGTTTTTATTATTTATTTTTTTTTTTTTTTATTATTATTAATTTATTAATTTTTTTTAGTTTAGTTTATTAGTTTATTTATTAGTGTATTTGTTATTAGTTATTTAGTTTAGTTTATTAGTTTTTTTAGTTTTACTATTAGTTTTAGATATTATTATTTAGTTAGTTTATTATTAAGTATAGTTAGTTTATTAGTTTAGTCTAGTTTTTAGTTTTAGTTATTAGTTAGTTAGTTATTATTAGTTATGTATTAGTTATTTAGTTAAGTTCTTAGTTTTAGTATATTAGTTATTAGTTTTAGTTTAGTTAGTTTAATTATTATTAGTTAGTTATAGTTTATTTTATTAATTAGTTATGTTTAGGGTTTAAGTTTATTAGTTATTATTATTATAGTTAGTTATCATTAGGGTTTAGGGTTAGGTTAGTAAGATTTAGGGTTTGGGTTTGGGTATGTTTGTGTTTAGGGTTTAGTAAAGATTTAGGGATTATGGTTTTTTTTTTAAAGAAAAAAAGCAAACCAATAGGTTTAGGTTTATTTAGTTTATTTTTATTTATTTTAGTTTCTTTTATTTTTTTATTTTAGGTTTTTTATTTAGTTTTTTTTTATTTATTTTTTTATTTTTTATTAGGTTTATTTTACATTATTTTTAGGTTTAGGTTTATTTCTTAGTTGAATTTTTTATTTTTATTTTTAGGTTTAGATTCAATTTTACTTTTAGGTTTAGTTTAAGTTTCTATTTTATTTTTTTTTTATGTTTTTTTTTTTATTTTAGGTTTATTTTTGGGTTTTATTTTTTTTAGTTTATGTTTAGGTTTATTTTTAGTTTATTTTATTTTGTTTAGTTTAGTTTAGGTTTTAATTTTTTTTTTAGGTTTAGGTTTAGGTTTTATTTATTTTAGTTTAGTTTATTTTAGTTTATTTGTTTATTTTATTTTATATTAGTTTAGGTTTTCTTTATTAGTTTAGGTTTTATATTTTTTTTTTTTTTTTTTATTTTTAGGTTTATTTTAAGTTTAGGTTTTTAGCTTTATTTTTATTTTATTAGCTTTATTTTATTTTTATTTTACGTTTATTTTTTTATTTTATTTAGTTTTATTAGGTTTATTTTTTTTAGTTTAGTTTATATTTTTTATATATTTTATTTTGTTTTATTTTAAATTTATCTCACTTAGGTTTAGGTTTTATTTTATTTTATTTTAATTTATATTTAGGTTTTATTTATTTTATTTAGGTTTATTTAGTTTAGGTTTTTTTAGTTTTCTAGGTTTATGGCCTGAGGGTTAGTTCAGGTTTAGGATTTAGGATCAGGTTAATTTAGTTTTGGCAAGGGTTTAGGGTTAGAGTTTTGTGTTTTAGGATTCAGTTAGATTAAGTTAGGTTATGGTTTAGTGTATAGTTTTTGGCCTTAGTTAAGTTTTGGGTTTAGTGTTTAGGTTTAGTTTAGGTTTAGTTTAGGATATTTTTTTAATTTTACAAACCAAAGGTTTGGGTTTATTTATTTTATTTTATTTATTTTATTTTTATTTTATTTTTTTAGTTTATTTTTTTTTTTTTATTTAGTTTAGTTTATTTATTTTAGTTTATATATTTAGTTTAGGTATTTTATTTTAGTTTATTTTTAGGTTTTTTAGGTTTATGATGTTTTTAGTTTAATTTTTCTTTTATTTATTTTTTAGTGTTTTTATTTTTAATTTTTAGGTTTAGGTTTAGGTTTTATTTTATTTTTTTGGTTTAGGTTTTATGTTTTTATTTTAGGGTTGTTTTTAGGTTTGTTTTTTAGTTTAGGTTTAGGTTTATTTTTAGTTTATTTTATTTTATTTAGTTTAGGGTTTAGGTTTAGTTTATTTTACTTTTTATTTATTTTAGTTTAGGTTTAGGTTTATTTTATTTTATATATTTTAGGTTTACATTTTTTTTAGTTTAGGATTTAAGTTTTATTTTTTATTTATTTTTACGTTTTATATTTAGCTTTATTTTTTATGTCTAGATTTTATTTAGTTTTATTTTATTTTATTTTAGGTTTATTTGATTTTTATTTTACATTTAGTATTTATTTTATTTAGATTTTTTATTTTTAGGTTTATTTTATTTTTTTAGTTTAGTTCAGGCTTTTATTTATTTTATTTTATTTTAATTTATAATTTTATTTTATTTTGTTTTTAGGTTGTTTAGTTTAAGTTTAGGTTTAGGTTTTAGTATAGGTTTTATTTTATTTTATTATTTTATTTATTTAGGTTTAAGTTTTAGCATTTGTTTTAAGGTTTAGGGTTTAGGGTTTAGGGTTTTTGAGATTTATGATTTACAATTTATATTTTAGGTTTATGGTTCAAGTTTTTGTTTAGGGTTTAGGATTTTTTTTAATATAGAACAAATTCAGATTCAACATTTCTTCTTTTCAATTTCATCAACCAAGTAACACACAAAGTTTTCTAAGACACAAGTGACGACATTGATAAAAAGTGAGCACATATAGAGCAAATCAAAAACTTTAGATAACTCGAACCACCTTTATTGTAAAGACATTGTTTCATAAGCAGTAGATTGGATCGATCATTCTTCAATTTCTCTAGTTCCCATCAGAACAACCCAGCCTCTCGAGTAGTGGGATCCACCATCATATCCCGCTTCTCCTCCGCCACTACCACGGTGTAACCTCCGTGCTCCTCACGCCCATAACCACCACCTCCCACCACCTCCATGTCGATCAACACGCCTAGTTCCACCACCCCTACGATAACTGCCGCCTCCTCCTTCGCCTCTAGATCTAGATTGAGCAAGGTTGAAGGTAATGTTCTTTTCGTGAACGCTGCCCATTCATAGGGTTTGGGTTTAGGTTTAAGTTTATTAGGTTTTTGGGTTTAGGTTTATTTTTTAATTTATTTACTTAATTTTGATTTAAGTTTTGGGGTTTGGTTTGGGCTTTAGGATTAAGGTTTAGGTTTGTTTAGGGGTTTGTTTAGGGTTTAGGGTTTAGAGTTTAGGGTTTGGATTTAAGATTTAGGGTTTTAAGGTTTATGCTTTTAGGGTTTAGGGTTTAGGGTTTAGGGTTAGGGTTTAAAGTTTAGGGTTTAGGGTTTAGGGTTGTAGGTTTAGAGTTTATTGTTTTTTTTGTTTAATTAAGTAAATCTGTAGGCTAAGGTTGATTTAGTATAAATTAGCTTACTGTTTATTTATTTTAATTGTCTTTATTTTTTATTTCTATTTAAGTTTATATTTTATTTTTATTCAATTTAGTTTATTTAGTTTAAGTTTATTTATTTTAGCATAGGCTTTTTATTTAGTTTATGTTTAATGTTTAGGTTTAGGTTTAAATTTATTTTTAGTTGAGTTTTATTTTTATTTTCTTTTATAGGTTTAGGTTTGATTTTTTCTTTTAGGTTTAGGTTTAGGATTTTATTTTATTTTTTTAGGTTTAGGTTTTAGGTTTTTATTTTAAGTTTATTTTTAGGTTTTATTATTTCATTTATGTTTAGATTTATTTTTAGTTTATTTTTTTATTTATTTTAGTTATTTAATTTAGGTTTAGGTTTTATTTATTTTAATTTAGCTTATTTTAGTTTAGGTTTAGGTTTATTTTATTTTTATTTTAGGTTTAGGTTTTATTTTAGTTTAGTTTAGGTTTTATTTTTATTTATTTTATGTTTTATTTTTGGTTTTTTTAGGTTTAGGTTTTAAATAGTTTTATTTAATTTTATTTTAGGTTTATTTTATTTCTTTTTTAAGTTTAGTTTTTATTTATTTAGGTTTTATTTTTTAGTTTAGTTTAGGTTTTATTTATTTTAGTTTTAGTTTAGTTATTTTATTTTTATTTTATTTTAGGTTTAGTTTAGGTTTAGGTTTCAGGTTTTATTTTATGTTTCATTTTATTTTATTTGGTTTAGGTTTTTCATTTATCTTATTTTAGGTTTTATTTAGTTTAGTTTTGGTTGGGTTTTTAGGTTTTATGGTTTAACAGGGTTTATGGTTAGTTTAGGGTTATGGGTTTCTGGGGTTTGTGGTTGGGCTCAGTTTAGGGTTTGGGAGGGCTCAGCTTTAGGTTTTAGGGTCTAGGGTTTAGGCTCAGTTTTGGCCAGTTTAGCCCAGTTTCAGGCTTTGGCCTGGCTAGTTTAAGTTTTAGTCACTTTAGTTTTAGGTTGGTAGCCTGGTCAGGTTGGCTCAGGCTCAGGGTTAGTTTAGGGCCATGCCTTGTGGTAGGCCCAGGTCAGTGATCAGGTCAGGTTTAGGGTTTAGGGTTTGGGGCCCATGATTTAGGCCCAGGCCTCTCAGTTTAGTTTGTGGCTAGTGGTATTCAGGTGGGCCCAGGTCACCCAGAGCCCAGGTTAGTTTAGGGCCTAGCCTAGCCCTTTATGCCTTTGGTGGCTCAGAGAGGTTTAGGGAGAGAAGGTTTTGGGTAGTTTAGGGAGTGGAGTTTAGGTTATGGAGAGTTTAGGGTAGTTTAGTGGAGGGAGGGTTTAAGATTTAGTGGTTTAGGGTTTAGTGGTTTGAGGTTTTTTTTAGGATTTAGGGTTTAGGGTTTAGGTTTGGTGGGGTTCTAGTTTTAGTTTAGTGTTTAGGTTTTTTTTTAAATAGAGAAAAAAATTCAAATTCAGCATTTTTTCTTTTTGATTTCATTAACCAAGTAACACACCAAGTTTTCTAAGACACAAGTTATGATAGATAAAAAATGAGCATGCATAGAGCATATAAAAAACCCTAGATAACTAGAACTATCTCTACTGTAAAGACAAATTTTCATAAGCAGATCGGATTGGTTGTTCTTCAGTTTCTCCAGTTCCCATCAAAACCACCTCGATCTCTTGTAGGTTTAGGGTTCTGGTTTTAGTTTAGTGTTAAGGGTTTTTGGTTTTTTTTAATATATAACAAATTCAGATTCAACATTTATTCTTTTTATTTCATCAACCAATTAACACACCAAGTTTTCTAAGACACAAGTGATGACATAGATAAAAAATGAGCACGCATAGAGCAAATCAAAAACCCTAGATAACTAGAACTGTCTCTACTATAAAGACATAGTTCATAAGCGTGATCGATTGTTTTTCGCTTTCTAGTTCTCATCAAAACCACCCTGGCCTCTCGAGTAGTGGGATCCACCATCATTTTCGCTATCTCTCCCTCCACCACCACCACAGCTATAACCTCCGTCGCTCTTCCTGCCTCCATAACCACCTTTGCTCTGACAACCACCTCCATATCCACCTACACCTTTAGAACCCCCACCACCACTGCGATAACTGCCGCCTCCACCTTCACCTCCATTGCTAGATCTAAACTGAGCGTGGTTAACGATGATGTTTTTGCCATCAAGGTTCTGCCCACTCTTAAGGTTTAGGTTTAGGTTTAGGTTTGTTAGGTTTTAGGGTTTAGGTTTATTTTTTAACTTATTTAGTTACTTTAAGTTTAGGTTTATGGTTTGGGGTTTAGGCTTTAGGGTTTACAATTTAGGCTTTAGGGTTTAGGGTTTAGGATTTATGGTTTTAGGGTATAGGGTTTAGGGTTTAGGTCAGGTTTAAGGGGTTTTAGGTGTAGGGTTTAGGATTTATGGTTTAGGGTTGTAGTTTAGGGTTTAAGGTTTAGGGTTTAGGTTTTAGGGTTTAGGGTTTAGGGTTTAGGGTTTTATGGTTTAGGGTTTAGGGTTTAGGGTTTAGGATTTTTGGGTTTTTTTTTTCTTTTTAACAAGGAACAAATTCAGATTCAACATTTCTTCTTTTTGATTTCTTCAACCAAGTAACACACCAAGTTTTCTAAGACAAGAGATAATATAGATAAAATATGAGCACACATAGAGCAAATCAAAAATGCTAGATAACTAGAACCGTCTGTACTATAAATACACAATTCCATAAGCAGTAGATCGGATCGGCCATTCTTCAATTTTTTTAGTTCCCATCAGAGCCACCCCGACCTCTCGAGTAGCGGGATTCACCATCGTAACCCCGATCCCTCTCTTCGCCGCCACATTGGCTATAACCTCCGTCACACCTCCCTTCTCCATAACCACCAATGCTCCGACCACCACCTCCATATCCACCAGCACCTCCAGATCCTCCACCACCACTACAATAACCGCTGCCTCCCCCTTTGCCTCCACCATAAGATCTAGACTGAACTTGGTTAACAGTGATGTTCCTTCCATCAAGGTTCTGCTCATTCTTGGGATTTAGGTTTTTTTTAGGGAAAATTAGAATTTTATTACCATAAAAATAAAGGATACAATGTCCTTAAAAGGGGTAATGCTCAAATTTCCACTACTTACAGAGCTACAAGAAACCTAAAAAGCTAAACCCCCCATCTAAATACAACGAGAAAAAAAGAGAGCTAAAAGAATATCATAAAAGAAAATGAGAAAATACACAAAAAGGACTAATAAAACTTAAGAAAATAGTAAAAGGACTAGTCAGCAGCAACTCATGATCTCATTGAGAAGGCAAGATAAGCAAGCTCCATATCAATAGTACTTGAGTTGGCTGAGTAAAGATCATTCAATCTGAGAAGTTCCAACCTACAAAAGAAATTTGCAAAATAGTACAAAGGCAATGGTCAGAGCTCAATGAAAAATGATAAAGTAAACAATTTAGAAAGAGCTGAGAAAGAGAAAGTTCGGACTTAGTTTAGATCATCTCAAGGGGAAACAATACATATGAGCATCCAAACTTCATGAGAAGGGTTACAATCATATGCATGCTACCAACTAGAGAAAAGATATGGGGAAACATCAGGGCCATCATATCCAACATACTTGATATAAGCAACCATCCAAGGCAAAATAGTCTATAGTGATGTTGTCCTTGCACCAAAAAAAATAAAGAAAAATAGCCTAGCAACCGCCAAAGCCAACACAACCAAAAAACCCATAATAGACGAAACACATAAAGCCAGCATCCTAGAAGTTACAGCATGGTGAGTGACCTAGAAGAACCCCCAACTATCTCTAGTGCACTAGCAATCCAAATCCAAGGGCAAAACCTCCACCCAAACAACAAAATATTAGAAGATAAGTAGCACCAGAGAGAGGAAAGCTAAAACATAGAGAGACCAAGAGGGCAACTAGAAATTACCATCAAAACCACCACCAAGGCAGCCAAAAAAAAAAGCAAATCCACCATCACCAAACAAGAGGCAAATATCAAGAAACAAGGAGCACCAACTAAACCAAAGGTAGTCAATACCAACAGCCAACATAAAGCTCAAAACACTAAGCCATAGGACAAGCATCCAAGGCATAGCAGACCATAAAAAACCCCTCAAGTAGCCAAACCCCAACAACAAGGGACAGACCAAAACCCACAAGAGCTCATATCCTCCACCAAAAAAATAGCCAATAAACAACCACCGCCAGTCAATAGGGATGAGCAAGGCAGTTAAAGCAGCAGGAAAACCAACACCCAAACTAGGAAGAAAAAATAAAGGAAAAATAGCTACACCCAAGAGAGGATAACCAACCCAGGAGCAGACCAAAAACCCAACTAAAAGAGCCCAACCATCCAACACAGCCAACACATCCACCTAGCCAACCAACCCAGCCAGCCAAAATAGCCAACTAGCCCAGTCAGCCAACAAAACCAACCAGATAGAGCCAATATAGAGCCAAAAAGAAAGAAAAGAACAACAGCAGACAAAGGCACAACCCACATGGAGATCTCCAAAATAACTAAGAAACAAAAATGGTAGTCACCCAGCCAATTTAAAAAATGCCAAGGAGGACCACCCAACCATAAGCAGCAAAACTATTAAGAAAGGAATAAGGCAGAGGCAAACAAAACCCCTTCCAAATCCTAAAGAGCAGAAAATCACTACAAAGTAGAAAATGGGGAGATAATAACCACATAACAACTAACTCCAATTCACAAGGAAGATGGAACCATCTAGTAGAAACCTCCAATCCAAACCAAGAAAGGAGAACAACAACCACCAAAAAACCCAAAACTAAGATAAGCCAGAAGAGGCCAACAACAACCATGAAAAAATAACCACCCAAAATAGCCAAGTAAATGAAAGTAATAAATAGCATCGACCAGCAGAACCAACCATAGCATTTGCAAATCCAATTCAAAAAAGCCCACAACCATCCATAAACCAGAGGCAAACCCAACATTCATTGGTGAAAAGGGTAGGTTAAAATCTGGCACAAGCATAACCTAGCAGAAGACACAAAGCATGAGCCATAGAAAGCAAACCACTAGGCTCAGAGAATAGGGAAACCAATTAAAACCAGCACCACTTTGACACAAAAAAGGTCATGTAAGTATAGAACGGGGTTTAAGTATCAAAAGAAACTTAGCAAAAACCACTTCCTAGTATGGGAAGCATAAAAAAATCAACAAAAAAAAAAGACTGAATAAAACCACCATTGCAAATGATCAACAAAAGGGCATAAAGTTCAAATCTGATTTAAGAAAGTCCAGTGTTATCCAGATTGACTAGACCATGCAGATGCTTAAGTAAGCTATGGTTATCAAATAAAGTGAGCTCATTTAATTCCCCTCCCAAATTAGCCAAGAAATCATCACATGCATTACCTTCATGAGGAATGTGAGAAATTTTGTAGCAAACTTGAGAAAGAAGCTTTATAGTGTGATTAAGAAGATAAAATAAGTCAACATTTCCCATATTATTATTGAGAATATTAAGTAAAGGAAGCACATTAACTTCAATCCAAATATTTTAGAGGCCTTTGCTTAAACAAATATCAATAGCTTTGTTAACAGTCATGAGTTCAGCATAAATAACAGAACAAGATTTGAAGGGGTAGGAAAAAACAAAAATGATAGTGCCTTTAGAATCCCTAAGAAGTCCACCACAGCCATATTTGTTTGGGGAAACAGAACCATCAATATTGATCTTAATAACATTTTCTTTAAGCTTAATCCACTGTATAATCCTTATACTCTTGTAGGAAGGATCATCATGCAAAGTGTTACCCAATTTTTTAGCCACAAATTTATAACCTCTAAAGTGAAAATTGCTAATTAAGTTTGCATTAAACAATTCAAGATTTTCTTTTTAGTTATAGCAAGGATCCTTTTATGGTTCATAGGAATGCCAAGATATTTAGCATCATTTCTATCCATCCAAATGAACCAAATAAGGGTAATAGTAATAAAATCTTTGATATGACCTTTCACAATTTTATGAAAACAAACTTCAAGAAGTTGATATAATGAAAGGGAGCTGTGAAAATAGTTAGTGTTAAATAAATCATCATATCGTATCCAAAGTTTTGAAACAATAGCACCATTGGAAAAATCATGATTAACATTTTCAATATGAAAGTAACAATAGCACTTAGCAAGTAAGTAAATCCCTTTAAGCCAGAGCAAGAAATCAACCAGATGAAGATATTCAAAATCGTCCAAGCTAAAACTAAATAAGAAATGGGAATGATATTGTTCCAAAGTTTAATGATAAAATTAGAGGTATTTTATTTATTTATAATAAAATTCCAAACCACTTTAAGAATTAAATCACCATTGTAAGAGAGATTGAAAAGTATTTGACCCGGTTTATTAGAAAAGATAGCGATGTTGCAAAAAACTTGTCAAAAATAGAAATAATATAGTTTTCAAGTTTGTTTTCATTCCAATTATTATTAAGCTAGGTTGTAGGTTTAGTGTTGTAGGGTTAGGTTAGGGTTTATGGTTTAGAGTTTAGGATTGAGGGTTTAAGGTTTTTTTTAAATTAAGTAAATTGGTAGGTTTAGTTTATTTAGTATATTTAGTTTATTACTTATTTATTTAGGGTTTAGAGTTTAGGGTTTAGGGTTTAGGTTTAGGGTTTAGAGTTTAAGGTTTAGGGTATTTTGGGTTTAGGTTTTAGGTTTAGGGTTCAAGTTTTAGTTTAGGGTTTTTGTTTTTGGTTTTTTAATAGAGAACAAATTCATATTCAACATTTCTTCTTTTCGATTTCATCAACTAAGTAACACATGAAGTTTTCTAAGACACAAGAGATAACATAGATAAAAAATGAGCATGCATAGAGCAAATAAAAAATTCTAGATAACTAGAACCGTCTCTACTGTAAAGACACAGTTCCATAAACAACAGATCCGATCGACCGTTCTTTAGTTTCTCTAGTTTCCATCAGAACCACCCCAACCTCTAAAGTAGTGGGATCCACCATCATATCCTGGTTCTCTCCCTCCACCAACACCACGGCTATAACCTTCGTCACTCCTCACGCCTTCATAACCACCATTGGTCCACCACCACCTGATGTCAATCGACCTCTAGATGCCCCACCACCACTGCGATAATCGCCGCATCCGCCTTCGCCTCCAGATCTAGACTAAGCCTAGTTGACGGTGATGTTTCTGCCGTCAAGGTTCTATGCATTCATAGGGTTTAGGTTTTCTTTAGGGAAATTTAGAATTATATTACCATAAAAATAAAGGATACAATGTCCTTAAAAGGGATAAAGCTCAAATTTCTACTGCTCAAAGAGCTATAAGAAACCTAAAGAGCTAAACTCCCATCTAAGTACAATGAAAAAAAAATAAAAGAGAAAAAGCAACAACATAAAAGTAAATGAGGAAAAACACAAAAAAGACTAATAAAACTTAAGAAAATATTAAAAGGACTAGTCAATTGCAGCTCATGATCCCTTTGAGAAGGGAACATAAGCAAGATCCACATCAACAGTTCTTGAGTTGGTTTAGTAAAGATCATTCCATCTATGAAGTTCCAATCTGCAAAAGAAATTTGCAAAACACTACAAAGGCAATGGTCATAGCTCATGGGAATATGATAAACTAAACAATTTAGAAAGAGCTGAGAAAGAGAAGGCTTTCTTAAGATCATCTAGGCAACAATACATATGAGTATCTAAACTTCATGAGAAGGGTTACAATCATATGCATGCTACCAACCAAAGAGAAGACATGGGGAAACATCAAGGCCATCATAGCCAGCATACCTACTATAAGCAACCATCCAAGGCAAAACAATCCATTGTGGTCAAGTTCTTGCACAAAAAAAAAAAGAGAAACTAGCCAGCTAGTAGCCAGTCAGCAGCTAACCCACCAACCAAAAACCACAATAGACTAAACACATCAAGCCAGCATCCTAGAAGTTACATTAGGGTCTATGGCTGAGAACAACCCACAACTATTTCTAGAGCACTAGCAATCCAAATCCTAGGGAAAAACCCCCACCCAAATAGTAAAATAGTAGAAGATAAGCAGCACCAGAGAGAGGAAAGCCATAGCATAGAGAGACCAAGAGGGCATCCATAAATTACCATCAAAACCATCACCAAGGAAAGCAAAAGGAAAGCAAATCCACCATCACCAACTAAGAGGCAAATATCAAGAAATAAGGAGAGCCAACTAAACTAATGGGAGTCAATACTAACAGCCAACATAAAGCCCAACACACCAAGCCATGGCACAAGCATCCAAGACAAGACAATAGCCACAAAAAACCCCTCAAGCAGCCAACCCTCAACAATAAGTCCTAAAATAAGACCAAAAAAAAAGATATGAGCTCATATCCTCCACCAATAAAATAGCCACTAAAACCACGCAGGCCAATAGCTAATAGGATGAGCAACAAGAAAACCAACAGCAAAATCAGGAAGCAAGAACAAAGGAAAAATATCTGCACCTAAGAGAGGATAACCAACCTAGAAGCAGACTAGAAACCCAACCAAAGGAGCTCAACCAAAAGCACCTAAACTAACCATCAAGCACAACCAACACATCCAGCCAGCCAATCAACCTAGCTAACCAAAATATTTAATCAACCTAGTCAACAAACAAAACCAACCAATAGATAGAGCCAATACAGAGCCCAAAATAAGGTAAAAGAACAACAATAGATAAAGCCACAACCCACCTATAAATCTCCAAAATTAACAAGAAAAAAAAATGGTAGTCACCCAGCCAAACTATAAAAGGCCAAGGAGGACCACCAAATCACAAGCAACAAATCTGTAAAGAAAGAAATAAGGCCAGATGCAAATAGAACCCCTTCCAAATCCCAAAGAGTAGACAGTCACTACAAAGGAGAAAATGGGGAGACAACAACCATAGAACAGCTAACTCCAATTCACAAGGTAGATGGAACCAACCAGCAGAAACCTTTAAGCTAAACTAGGAAAGGAAAATAAGAGCCAGTAAAAAATACAAATCTAAGCCAAGCCATAAGAGCCCAACAATTGCCATAAAAATATAACCACCCAAAACTTCCTTGTAGATGAAAGAAACAAATAGCAGCAACCAGCAGAACCAACCATAACATCTATAAATCTAATTAAAAAAAATTCCCAACTAGCCAGAACTAGAGGCAAACCCAACATTCATTGATAAAAGGGGTAGGCCAAAATCTGGCACAGCCACAACCGAACAAGAGACACGAAGCATGAGCTACAAAATAAAAACAAACAGGCTCAGAGGATATAGAAACCAATTAAAAATAGCACCACAATGACCCAAAAATAGGCAGGCAAGTATATACAATGGGGTAAAGAGGAAGGGGGTATAAATATAGAAATAAACTTAGCAAAGATCACTTTCTAGTGAGGGGAGCACAAAAACAACAACAAAAAATAGACTAAATAAAACCACCATAGTAAAAGATCAATAAAAGAGCAGAAGGTTAAAATCTGAGGTAAGGTAGTCTAGTGTTATCCAGATTGACTAGACCACACAGATGCTTAGGTAGGCTATAGTTACCAAATAAAGTGAGCTCATTTAATTCCCCTCCCAAATTTTCCAGGAAATCAGCACAAGCATTACCTTCATGAAGAATGTTTGAAATTTTGTAGCAGACTAGAGAAAAAAGCTTTTTAGTGTGATTAAGATGATAAAATAAGTCAACATTTCCCATTTTTATTATTATTGGGCATATCAAGTAAACGAAGAGCATCAACTTCAATCTAAATATTAAAGAGGCCTTTACTTAAACAAACATCAATAGCATTGTTATAAACCATGACTTCAAAGATAAATAATAGAACAAGCTTTGCGGGTGTTGGCAAAAGCACAAATGACAGTGCCTTTAGAATCCCTAAGAATTCCACCACAGCCATATTTGGTTGGGGAAACAAACCATCAGTATTGATCTTAATAGAATTTATCTTATGCTTAATCCAATGTATAATCCTAATACTCTTGTAGGAAGGATCATCATGCAAAGTGATACCTAGTTTTATAGCCACAAATTTATGACCTCTAAAGTGAAAATTGCTAATTAAATTTGCATTAAACATAGCATGAATTTTTCCTTTTGTTCTAACAAGGATCCTTTTATGGTTGATATGGATGACACAATATTTAGCATCATTTCTATCCATCCAAATTAACCAAATAAGGCTAATAATAATTAAAACTTTGATATGACCTTTCATAATTTTAAGGAAACAAACATCAAGAAGTTGATATAACGAAAGAGAGCCATGAAAATAGTTAGTCTTAAATAAATCATCATACCATATCCAAAGTTTGGATGTAATAGCACTATTAACAAAAACATGATTAACATTTTCAATACAAAAGCAACAATAGTAGTTAAAAGGTAAGTAAAACCCTTTAAGCCAGGGTAAGGAATCAACCGGGATGAAGTTATCAAAAATTCTCCAAGCTAAAACTGAATAAGAAATGGGAATGATATTGTTCCAAAGTTTAATGAAACATTAGAGGTGTTCTATTTATTTTTAATTAAAGTCCAAACCCCTCTAAAAATGAAATCACCATTATAAGAGAGCTTGAAAAGGATTTGATCTAGTTTATTAGAAAAGATAGTGATGTTGCAAAGCTTGACAAAAATAGATATAGAAATTTAGTTCTAAAGTTTGTTTTCATTCCAATTATTATTTAGCTAGGTTGTAGGTTTTGTGTTGTAGATTTAGGGTTTAGGATTTAGGGTTTCAAGTTTATTTTTTAAAATTAAATAAACTGGTAGGTTTAAGTTTATTTAGTATATTAAGTTTATTTTTTATTTAAAGTTTAACATTTAGGGTTTAGGGTTTAGGGTTTAGGGTTTAAGTTTTTGGTTTTAGGGTTTAATGTTTTAGGGTTTAAGGTTTAGGGTTTAGGGTTTAGGGTTTTTAGGGTTTTTAAGGTTTAGGGTTTAGGTTTTAGGGTTTTTAGGGTTTAGGATTTAGGAGTTTAGGGTTTAGGGTTTAGGTTTAGGGTTTGTTTGTGTTTTTTAGGGTTTAAGATTTTTATTTTATTAATAGAGAACAAATTCAGATTCAACATTTCTTCTTTTCGATTTCATCAACCAAGTAACACACCATGTTTTCTAAGACACAAGGGATAACATAGATAAAAAATGAGCACACATAGAGAAAATCAAAAACCCTAGATAACTAGAACTGTCTCTACTATAATTAGACAGTTCTATAAGTATTAGATCGAATCAACCATTCTTCGTTGTTCCCCCATCGAACCACCCTCTCGAGTAGGGATCCACCATCATATCCCCGATGTCTCCTCTCGCCACCACCATAGCAGTAACCTTTCGCCGCTCCTCCCACCATAAGCAATCGCTCCAACCACCACCTACATATCCACCAGCACCTCCATATCCCCCACCACCACTGTGATAACCGTCTCCTTCACATTCGCCTCCACCACTTTATCTAGACTTAGCCTGGTTTATGATGATATTCCTACCATCAAGATTCTACCCATTCTTATGGTTTAGGTTTCTTATGTTTTATGGTTTAGGCATATTTATTAATTTATTTAGTTACTTTAGGTTAAGGTTTAGGGTTTGGGGTTTAGGGTTTAAGGTTTAAGGTTTGTGGTTTAGGGTTTAGGGTTTTTGAGTTTATGCTTTTAGGATTTAGGGTTTAAGGTTTAGGGTTTCTTAGGGTGTAAGGTTTACGGTTTATGATTATATATTTAGGGTTTAGAGTATAGAATTTAGGGTTTAAAATTTTTTTTAAAAAAAAGTAAACAGGTAGATTTAGGTTAATTTAGTTCATTTAGTTTATTTTTTATTTATTTTATTCTATTTTATTTAGGTTTATTTTTTATTTTTATTTAATTGAGTTTACTTATTTTAAGTTTATTTATTTTTAGTTTAGGGTTTTTATATTTGTTTACTTTTTTATGTTTAGAATTAGGTTTTGGTTTATTTTCAGAACATGTTTTATTTATTTTAGTTTAGGTTTAGGTTTATTTAATTTTGTTTATTTGATTTTATTTTAGGTTTAGGTGTTTTTTTTTAGTTTATGGTTTAGGTTTTATTTACTATTTATTTTTAGGTTTAATTTTAGGTTTATTTTTTAGGTTTAGGTTTTTATTTAGTTTTTATTTTATTTTACCTTAGGTTTATTTTATTTTAATTTTAAGTTTAGTTTTTATTTTGTTTAGGTTTATTATTATTTTTAGTTTAGTTTAGGTTTTTATTAATTTTATTTCAGTTTAGTTTTTATTTTTTATTTTATTTACTTTGGCTCAGGTTTTTTAAGTTATTTTTTGTAGGTTTTATTTAGTTTAGGTTTAGCTTTTTAGCTTTTTATGGTTTAGGGTTTAGCATTAGTTTAGGGTTTAGGGTTTTGGGATTATGGTTTAGGTTTTAGGTTTAGGGTTTAAGTCTTAGTTTAGGGTTTAGGCTTTTTAGTTTTATTTTTTTTAATAGAGAACAAATTCATATTTAACATTTCTACTTTTTGATTTCGTCAACCAAGTAACACACTGAGTTTTTTAAGGCACAAGTGATAACATAGATAAAAAATGAGCACGCATAGAGCAAATCAAAAACCTAGATAACTAGAACCGTCTCTAATGTAATGACATAGTTCCATAAGCAGTAGATCGGATCAGTCATTTTTCAATTTTAATTTTATTTAGGTTTGTATTTTTAGGTTTATTTTATTTTTTAGTTTATTTTAGATTTTATTTATTTTATTTTAGTTTATTTTTATTAGTTTATTTTATTTTATTTTTTAGGTTTAGGCTTAGGTTTTAGTTTAGGTTTTTATTTCATTTTATTTTTTAAAATTTATTTAGGTTTAGATTTTTTTATATAATTTATTTTTAAGTGTTTAGGTTTTAGGGTTTAGGGTTTAGTTCATGGTTTAGGGTTTTAGGGTTTAGGGGTTTAGGTTAGGTTTTAGGGTTGTGGTTTAGGGTTTAGTGTAGGCTTAAGGCTTTAGGGTTTTAAACTTTAAGGTTTAGGGTTAGCAGGGTCACTGATTTAGGGTTTAGGGTTTAAGGTACAGAGCCATGGGTTTAGTGGTGGTTACTTTAGGGTTTAAGGTTTAGGGTTTTAGGGTTTAGTATTTAGGGTTTCGGGTTTAAGGTTGTAGGTTTAGGCTTTAGGGTTTAGCGTTTAACATTTAGGATTTAGCGTTTAGGGTTTGTTTTTTCAAATTAAGTAAACAGATAGTTTAGGTTTATTTAGTTAATTTTTTATTTATTTTAGTTTATTTTATTTTATTTATTTTTATTTTGGTTTATTTTTTTATTTTTATTTAGTTTAGTTTAGTTATTTTAGGTTTATTTAATATAGTTTAGGTTTTTTATTTTAGATTACTATTTGGTTTAGGTATAGGTTTATTTTTATTTTTTGTTTAGTTTTATTTTTATTTTATTTTTAAGTTTAGGTTTTATTTTATTTTCCTTATTTTAGGTTTTTTTTTTTATTTTAGTTTAGGGTTTAGATTTTATTTTTTAATTTATTTTTAGGTTATATTTTAGGTTTATTTTATAAGTTTAGGTTTTTTATTTAGTTTTTATTTTATTTTATTTTAGGTTTATTTTATTTTTATTTCATGTTTAATTTTTATTTTATTTATGTTTTTTTAGGTTTTTTTTTATTATTTTAGTTTAGTTTAGATTTTTGTTTATTTTATTTGAGTTTAGTTTTTATTTTCTATTTTATTGTATTTTTATGTTTAGGTTTAGGTTTAGGTTTTAGTTTAGGTTTTTATTTTATTTTATTTTATTATTTTATTATTTTATTTTATTTAGTTTTAAGTTTTTTGATTATTTTATTTTTAGGCTTTATTTAGTTTAGCTTTATGTTTTTATGTTTTTATGGTTTAGGGTTTAGGGTTTAGGGTTTAGGGTTTGGGGTTTAGGGTTTAGGGTTTGAGGTTTAGGGTTTAGGGTTTTAGTGTTTAGGGTTTAGGGTTTAGGGTTGTAAGTTTAAGGTTTAGAGTTGGGTTTAGGGTTAGTTTAGGGTTTAGGATCTTTTAAATTTATTTAAATTTTTTTAAATTAAGTAAACTAGTAGGTTTATGTTTATTTAGTTTATTTTATTTTGATTGATTTATTATTTTTATTTAGTTTAGTATATTTAATTTAGGTTTATTTATTTTAGTTTTGGTTTTTTATTTTAGTTTATTTTTTAGGCTTAGTTTTATTTTATACTTTTAGGTTTAGGTTTACATTTTTATTTTATTTTTTTAAGTTTAAGTTTAGGTATTTATTTATGTCATTTTAGGTTTAGGTGTAGTAGGGAGTTTAGGTTAAGAGGGATGCTTTAGGGTGGTTTTGGGGTTTAGGGAGTGGCCCAACATTTAGGGTTTAGGGTTTAAGGTTAGTTTAAGGTTTAGGGTTTAGGATTTTTAGGGTTTAGGGTTTAGGGTTTCAGGTTTATGGTTTAGGGTTTAAGGTTTATGATTTTTTTTGGGTTTAAGGTTTAGGGTTTATTATTTAGTGTTGCTGGTTTAAGGTTGTAGGTTTAGGGTTTAGGGTTTTGGATTTTGGGTTTATGATTTAAGGTTTAGGGTTTTTAGGGTTTAGTGTTTACAGTTTAAGGTTTATGATTTTTTTTTTTAATTTATTTTTTTCTTAAATTAAGTAAGTCGGTAGGTTTAGGTTTATTTAATTTATTTAGTTTAATTTTTATTTATTTTAGTTTGTTTTATTTTTTATATTTATTTAGGTTTATTTTTATTTTATTTAGTTTAGTTTATTTATATAATGTTTATTTATTTTAGTTTAGTTTTAATTTAATTTTATTTTGTTGGTTTAAATTTTATTTTTTATTTTCAGGTTTAGGTTTCAGTTTTTATTTCATTTTTTTAGGTTTAGGTTTGAGGTTTTTATTTTAGGTTTATTTTTGGGTTTTATTTTTTTATTTTAGGTTTAGGTTTAATTTTTTTTAGTTTAATTTATTTTATTTAGTTTAGGTCTGTCTAGGTTTAGTTTATTTTATGTTTAGGTTTAGGTTTTATTTTTTTAGTTTAGTTTATTTTTGTTTAGGTTTAGGTTTAAGTCTTTTTTTAGTTTAGGGTTTTGGTTTTATTTTTTATTTATTTATTTATTTTAGATTAATGATAATTTTTTAAGTTTAGGTTTTTATTTAGTTTTTATTTTATTTGATTTTAGGTTTATTTTATTTTCATTTTATGTTTAGTTTTTATTTTATTTAGGTTTTTTAATCTGAGGTTTATTTTATTTTTTAGTTTAGGTTTATATTTATTTTATTTTAGTTTATTTTATTTTATTTTTAGGTTTCAGTTTAGGTTTTAGTTATGGTTTTTATTTTAATTTATTTTATTTCTATTTATGTTTAAGGTTTAGGGTTTATTTTATTTTTAGGTTTTATTTAGCAAAGGTTTAGGTTTTTAGGTTTTTAGGGTTTAGAGTTTAAGCTTTAGGGTTTAGGGATTAGGGTTTAGAGTTTGGGGTTTAGGGTTTAGGGTTTAGGGTTTTGGGTTTAGAGTTTGGGATTTAGGGTTTAGGGTTTAGGGTTGTAGGTTTTTGGATTTAGGGTTTACGATTTAGGGTTTATGATTTAGGATTTTTATTATTATTTTATAGGGTTTAGGGTTTAGGGTTTACGGATTAGGGTTTTTAGGATTTAGGGTTTAGGGTTTAGGTTTAGAGTTTAAACTTTTGGTTTTAGGTTTAGGGTTTATGTTTTAGTTTATGGTTTAGGGTTTTGGGTTTGGAGTTTAGGGTTTATGGTTTTTGTCTTAATAGAGAACAAATTTAGATTCAACATTTCTTCATTTTAATTTCATCAAGGAAGTAGCACACCAAGTTTTGTTAAACACAAGAGATGAAATAGATAAAAAATGAGCATGCATAGAGCAAATAAAAAACCCTAGATAACTAGAACCATCCCTACTATAAAGACACAGTTCCATATGTTTTAGATCGGATCGGCCGTTCTTTCGATTCTCTAGTTCCCATCAAAACCTCCCCTACCTCTCAAGTAGCTGGATTCGCCATCAAATCCTTGATCTCTCCCTTCGCCACCACCATGGCTATAACCTCCATCACTCATCCGCTTCCATAATCTCCACCTTCATATCCACCAGCACCTCTAGTTCCCCCATCACCACTGCGATAACCGTAGCCTCCACCTTTGCCTCCACTGACCTGGGATGAGCCCGCTTGATAGTGATGTTACCCCATTCTTAGGGTCAGGTTTAGTTTAGGTTTACTAGCTTTTAGGGCTTTATTTTTTAGTTAATTTAGGTTTAGGTTTAGGGCTTTGGGTTTAGGGTTTAGGGTTTGGGTTTAAGGATTAGGGTTTAGTGTTTAGGGTTTTGGGTTTAAGTTTTTTGGGTTTAAGGTATTAGGGTTAAAGGTTTTAGTGTTTAGGATTTAGGGATAGAGTTTAGGGTTTAAGGTTTACTATTTAGGCTTTAACATTTAGGGTTAGCTCTGTTTATAGTTTAGTTTGTGCAGATTTAGGGTTTTAGAATTTATGGTTAGGGTTTTGGGTGGGCCTGGGTTTAGTTGTTTAGGTATGGTAAGGTTTAAGATCAGGGTTTAGAGTTTAGGAGGACTCAGTTTATGGTTGTGGAGGGCTCAAGATTTAGGATTTAACACTGCAGGGTGTGGTTTGGGCTCAGGGTTTAGGTAGGTAGGTGGGTTTGGAGGGTTTAGGGTTTAGGAGGGCCCAGGGCCCAGAGAGTTTAGGCACAGTTTAGGCCAGAGGTTTAGGGTAGGGTTTAGTGTGTTGTAGGGCCTGGGTGCCAAGTTTAAGAGTGGCTTAAGGTTTAAGGTCATAGTTTTAGGGTTTAGGGTTTAGGTTTGTGTTGTGTGAGGGTGAGGTTTAGGGTTTAGAGAGGGTTTAGGGTTTAGCCAGATTTAAGGGTTTTTAGGGTTTATGGTTTGGTTTTATGGGTTTTATTTATTTATTTTTTCATAAAAAGCAAAATATTTAGGTTTTTTATTTAATTTTTTTGTATTTAGTTTTTTATTTTATTTTTAATTTATTTAGGTTTTGTATATTTTAGTTTATTTATTTTAATTTATTTTTATTTTATGTTATCTTTTGGTTTAGGTTTTATTTTTTATTTGTAGGTTTTGGTTTCAATTTTTATTTTAATTTTTAGGTTTAGGTTTAGGGTTGCGTAATTATGTCCAGAAAACTTGTCAAATAATCATGACATGAATCCTTTAAATCATTAATGCTAGGGCATCCCAAGGCGACATAATGTATGGCTTGAATACATTAAGAAATGTGCTGAGCTCACGCCTTGTAAATAAGCAAGGGTTCCCACATTATGGATGAATGGGCAAAAAAAGTTAGTCCATGAAACTAGAATTAGGTTAGATCTTGGAATATAGGTACTCTTGGTAAATTAATGGAATTAATAGATATTATGGTTCATAGAAAGATAAATATTTTATGTGTTCAAGAAACTAAATGGGTTGGGAAGAAAGCCAAGGAGATTGATAGTTTAGGTTTTAACTTTGCTATTCAGGTAAAAGTCGAACTAGAAATGGTGTAGGTGTGATTATAGATAAAAGTTTGAAGGATAATGTTATAAATATTAATAGATGTGGAGATAGAATTATAGCTTTAAAGATTATTGTTGATACTAAGATTATCAATGTTATAAGTGTCTATGCTCAAGTAGGTTTGGAGGTAAGCGTAAAAGAAAAATTTTGGAATGAATTAGAGGGATTAATACAAAAGATACCTCTTGAAGAAAAAGTATTTATTGGAGGAGATTTAAATGGACATGTTGGTAGAGTGATAGATGATTTTAAAAGTATTCATGGTGGTTATGGATTTGGAGTGACTAATGAAGAAGGTAGACTATATTAGATTATGCTTTAGCTTATGATTTTGTAGTTGCTAACACTTTATTTAAGAAAAGAAATGAACATATTATTACTTATAAAAATGGATCTAGTAAAACACAAATTGATTATTTTCTGATAAGAAAAATAGAACGTTTAGATTGTAAAGATTGTAAGGTCATTCCAAGTGAAAATCTAAGTACCCAACATCGATTGTTAGTTTTAGATTTTATGATGAAAGGTTGTAAGAGAAAAAATAAACCAAATTATTGTCCTAGAATTAGATGGGGACACTTAAAGAAAATAAATAAAAATATTTTTACGAGCAAGCTACAAGAGATTAGAATTTGGGATGTTCATGAGGAAGCTAACATTACGTGGGAAAAAATAGCAAGTGAAATTAAGGAAGTTGCTAAATATGTGCTTTGAGAATCAAAAGGAAAAGCTTCTTCTAATAAGAATAGTTGGTGGTGGAGTCAGAGTGTGCAAGAAAAGATAAAAATAAGAAGTATTGTTATAAAACTTGGTTTAGATGTAAAAGCTCAAAGAATTGGGAAAGATATAAAGTGGCCTGTAGAGATTCTAAGAAAGAAATATAAGATGCAAAAAATTTAGCTTTTAGTGATTTATACAATAGATTAGATTCTAAAGAAGGTGAAGGATGTATGTATAAGTTAGCCAACCAAAGAGATAGGAGAAGCAAAGACATAGTTCAAGTGAGGTGTATTAAGGATGAAAATAATAAAATGCTTTTTTTAGAAAAGGATATTGAAAATAGGTGGATCAGGTATTTTGATAAACTTTTCAATGAAAGATTTGAAAGTACGATTGAGTTTAGCAACCTTAATACCCTAAACATAAATAGAGAATTTCATTTTTATCGTCGTATTAGTAAACTTGAAGTTAGTGAAGCTTTAAAGAAAATGAAATGTGGAAAAGCAGTAGGTCCGAATAATATTCCAATCGAAGTGTGGAAATGTTTAGGAGATCAAGGAATTTCTTAGCTTACAAATCTTTTTAATGTCATTTTAAAGAATAAAAAGATGCGAGATGAGTGGACAAAGAGTTTATTGGTTCCTATATTTAAGAATACAGGTGATGCACAAGAGTGTGCAAATTATAGAGGAATTAAGTTAATGTGCCATACATTAAAATTATGGGAGAGTAATTGAGCATAGGTTATGATGTGAAGTTTCTCACAATCAATTTGGTTTCATGCCGGTAGATCTACTATGGATGCTATACATTTGTTAAGGGTTTGATGGAGATAGAGAAAGTAAGGAGGATCTACATATGATATTTATTGATTTAGAGAAAGCTAATGATAAAGTTTCAAGAGATGTTCTTTAGAGAGTTCTAGAACAGAAAGGAGTTAATATTGGTTATATTCAAGTCATTAAGGAAATGTATACTAGAGCTGTTACTTGTGTCCAAACACAAGGAGGATTGACAAAATATTTTCTATTTCAGGTTGGATTACAACAAGGATCAGCCTTTAAGCCCTTATATTTTTTTACTTTAGTTATGGATGTTCTTATTAGGCATTTACAAGAAGATGTACTTTGGTGTATGCTTTTTGGTGATGACATTCTTCTTGTTTATAAGACTAGAGAGAGTCCAAGAAACTTGAATTATGGAGGTCAACTCTAAAGTCTAAATTTTTTCATTTAAGTAGATCTAAACTGCAATATATGGAGTGTAATTTTAGTTGTAGAAGTTCTAGTGGTAGTTGTGACATTAGGTGATCAAGTCCTTAATAAGAGTGAGTGTTTCAGATATTTAGGCTCTATTATTCAAAATGATGGTGAAATAGATGGAAATGTTATTAGTAGAATTCAAGTTGGATGGTTGAAGTGGAGGAATGCATCCGCCTATTATGTGATAGAAAAGTTCCACTTAAACTTAAGGGAAAATTTTATAAGATGGTGGTAAGACCTCAGAATGACTTATGGTTTGAATGTTGGCCAATAAAAGAGAAGCATAAGACTAAGTTAAGTGTTACAGAGATGAGGATGGTTAGGTGGATGAGTGGCTTTACTTATAGAGATAGAATGCAAAATGAGTATATTTATGAAAAAGTTGGAGTAGCACCAGTGGTAGATAAGATTAGGGAGAGTTGCCTTAGATGGTTTGTCCACATAAAGCGTCAGCTATCCGATGACCCGATTAAGAGAGTAGATGCATTAGATTTGCCTTATGTTAAGAAAGGTAGAGGTAGACCTAAAATGGCTTGGTTAAGATGTATAAAAAATGATCTTAGTATACTTGATTTAAATGAGAATTTGACACATAATAGGACACAATGGAGACGAAGGATTCATATAGCCGACCCCACCTAGTGGGATTAAGGCTTGTTGTTGTTGTTGTTGTAGGTTTTAGGTTTCTAATTTAGATTTATTTTTAAATTTTATTTTTTTAGTTTAGGTTCAGGTTTAGGTTTAGTTTATTTTAGGTTTAGGTTTAAGTTTTATTTATTTTAGTTTAGTTTATTTTTAGTTTTGATTTATTTTATTTAGTTTATTTTATTTTTATTTTAAGTTCAGGTTTTTTTTAGTTTATTGTTTAGGTTTTATTTTTTATTTATTTTTAGGTTTATTATTTAGGTTTAAGTTTTTATTTAGTTTTTATTTGATTTTATTTTAGGTTTATTTTATTTTTATTTTAGGTTTAGTTTTTATTTTATTTATTTTTATTTTTTTTATTTTATTTTTTAGTTTATTATTTTTTTTAGGTTTAGGACTATGTTTAGGTTTTTATTTTAATTTATTTTTTATTTAGGTTTAGGTTTATTTATTTATTTTAAGTTTACATTTTATTTAGTTTAGGTCTATTTTTTAAGTTTTAAGGATTTAGGGTTTAGGGTTTATGGTTTAGGCTAAAGGGTTTAGGGTTATTTTAGGGTTTAGGGTTTGGGGTTTAGTGTCATGATTTGTTGTGGTTAGTTTAGGGTTTAGAATTTAGGGTTTAGCCATGGTTCATGGTTTAGTGTAGGGTTTAGGTTTAGGGTTTATTATTTAGGCCTAGTTTAGTTTAGGGTTCTTGTTTAGGTTTGTGGATTTTAGTTTGGGTTTAGGATTTAGTTTGGGTTTATATTTAGGTCAGTTTAGTCAGTTAGTTTGATTTAGGTCAGTATTTTAGGGTTTAGGGTAGGGTTTTAGTTTGGTCAGTAGGGTTGGGTCCAGGTTTAAGGTTTAGGGTTTAGGGTTTTAGGGTAGGTTTGGGTTTAGGTTAGGTTAAGTTTAGGTCAGTTTAGGTTTTAGTTTAGGTTTAGTTTATTTTAGGTTTAGGATTCATTTATTTTAGTTTAGGTTTAGGATTATTTAATTTAATTATAATTTTAAGTCATTTTTTTAAAAATTTGGGTTTAGGTTTTAGATTAACATTTAGTTTTTAGTTTTAGGTTTTATTTAGTTTTATTTTGATTTACTTTATTTATTTATTTCATTTTTTAGTTTTATTTTATTTAGGTTTTTTATTCTTAGGTTTATTTTATTTTTTAGTTTAGTTTAAGTTTTTATTTATTTTATTTTATTTTATTTTTATTAGTTTATTTCATTTTATATTTAGGTTTAGGTTTAGCTTTTAGTTAAGGTTTTCATTTTACTTTATTTTTTATTTTATTTAGGTTTAGTGTTTAGGGTTTATTTTATTTTTAGGTTTTATTTTGTTTAGGTTTAGGTTTTTAGGTTTTTAGGATTTAGGGTTTAGTGTTTAGGGTTAGTTTAGGGTTTAGGTTTATGGTTTAGGGTTTGGGGTTTTGTGTTTAGGGTTTAGGATTATAGGTTTTAGGATTTAGGGTTTAGGGATTAGGGTTTAGGGTTTTAGAGTTTAGGGTTTACGATTTAGGGTTTTGGGTTTAGGGTTTTTTTATTTTTTTAAGTATAGTGTTTAGGGTTTAGGGTTTAGGGTTTAGGTTTTAGGTTTAGGGTTTATGTTTTAGTTATGCTTTAGGGTTTTGGGTTTAGGGTTTATGGCTTTTTTTAATAGGGAACAAAATAGATTAAATATTTCTTCTTTTTGATTTCATCAAGCAAGTAGCATACCAAGTTTTGTAAGACACAAGCGATGACATAGATAAAAAAATGAGCATGCATAGAGCAAATGAAAAAGCCTAGATAACTAGAATCGTCCCTACTGTAAAGACAAAGTTCCATAAGTAGTAGATCAGATGGTCCATTCTTTAGATTCTCCGGCCCCATCAACTACCCCCGCCTCAAGTAGCGGATCCCATCATATACCCTCTGCCACCACCACAGCTGTAACCTCCATTGCTCATCTTGCTTGCATAACTGCCACCTCTATATCCACTAGAACCTCCAGATCCCCCACCACCACTGCGATAACTGCCGCCTCTGCGTTAGCCTCCACGGTCAGATCTATACTGAGCTTGGTTGGTGATGATGTTCCTATCGTCAAGGTTCTGCCCATTCTTAGGGTTTAAGTTTAGGTTTAGGTTTATTTGATTTTAGGATTTAGCTTTATTTTTTTATTACTTTAGGTTAAAGTGTAAGGTTTAGGGTTTAGGGTTTAGGGATTAGGGTTTAGGGCTTAGGGTTTAGGGTTTAGGGTTTTTTTTGGTTTAAGGTTTTAGGATTAAGGTTTAACTTTTGGGGTTTAGGTTTAGGTTTAAAGGTTTAGTGTTTAGGCTTTAGGCTTTGGGGTCTTAATGTTTATGATTATTAGTTTAGGGGTTTAGGATGTGTTAGAATTCAAGATCAGGTTTAAGTTAGGCCTGGGTTTAGGCTTTGGCCTTTAGTTTTAGATTTGTGGTGGATTTGGTTAGTTTAAGGCTCAGTTAGTGGTTTAGAGTTATGTCAGGGTTACCATTAGGTTTATGATTTAGGTTTAGGTCAGTTTAGGGTTTAGGGTTTAGGTTTAGGATTTAGAGGGCCTAGTTTTAGGGTTTGGGTTTAGTTTAGGTTTAGGAGATTTAGGTTTAGTTTTTTAGTATTTAGTTAGTGTGGTGGTTTATGGTTTAGTTTAGTGCCAATTTAAGATTCTGATCATTGGATTTGAGTTTAGGTCCAGGGTCAAGTTATGATGGTTTAGTGTAGGTTTAGGTTTAGAGTAGGGTTAGGGTCCAATGTAAGATTTGTGGTTAAGGATTTTGGTATGGTAGGGTTTTATGGTTTAGGGTTTATGGTTTAGGGTTTAAAGTTTAGGGTTTGGGGTTTAGGGTTTAGGGTTTAAGGTTGTAGCTTTAGGTTTAAAGGTTTTTAGGGTTTAGGGTTTAGTTTAGAGTTTAGGGTTTACGGTTTAAGGTTTTAGGATTTAGGGTTTTAAAGTTTATGGTTTAAGATATAGGATGCAAGGTTTATGTTAGTTTAGGGTTTATGGTTTAAGGTTTAGGTTAGTTTAGGGTTTAGGGTTTAGGGATTAGTGTTTTGGGTTTAGAGTTTTTAAGGTTTTTAGGGTTTAAGGTTTAGGGTTTAGGTTTCAGTTTTTGATTTAGGGTATAATGTTTAAGGTTTTTTTTAATAGTGAACAAATTCAGATTCAATATTTCTTCTTTTTTTATTTCATCAACAAAGTAGCAGACCAAGCTTTCTAAGATAAAGCGATGACATAGATAAAAAATGTGCACACATAGAGGAAATCAAAAAACCTTAGATAACTAGAATCATCTCTACTATAAACACACAGTTCCCTAAGCAGCAGATTGGATTAGTCATTCTTTAGTTTCTCTAGTTCCCAGCAGAACCACCCTTGCCTCTCGAGTAGCAGGATCTGCCATCATATCCAAGATCTATCCCTCAACCATCACAATGGTTGTAACCTTTGTCGCTTCTCCCGCCTTCGTAACCACCACCTCCATATCCACCAGCACCTCCCGTAAGGTTTGGGTTTAAGGTTTAAGGATAGGGTTTAGGGTTTATGCTTTAGGGTTCGGGGTTCGGGGTTCAGTGTTTGGGCTTTAGGGTTTAGGGTTTGCAGTTTAGGGATAGCTTATGATTTAGGGTTAGTTTAGGTTTTACGATTTAGGGTTTTAGGGTTTAGGGTTTTAAGGTTTAGGGTTTAGGGTTTAATGTTTAGGGTTTAGGGTTTAGGGATTCGATTTAGAGTTTAGGGTCTAGGGTTTTAAGGCTTGGGTTTTTTATTTTAGGGTACCTTTAAGGTTTGGGCTTAGGGTTTAGGGTATAGGATTTAGGATTTAGGATTTTTTGGGTTTAGGGTTTAGGGTTTTTTGTTACTTTTATAATTTTTTTTAAATTAAGTAAATGAGTAGGTTTAGGTTTATTTTGTCTATATAGTTAATTTTTTTATTAATTATAATTTATTTTTTATTAATTATAATTTATTTTATTATTTTATTTTTATTTAGGTTCATTTTTATTTTTATCTAGTTTAGTTTATTTATTTTAGGTTTTTTTTTTAGATCAAGTTTTAGTTTATTTTAAGGTTTGGTTGGTAGAGTTTTTTTAGTTTAGTTTTATTTTTATTTTATTTTTTAGGCTTTATTTTTTATTTTATGTTTAAGGTTTTATTTTATCTTTTTAGGTAGTAGGTCAGGATACAGTTTAGAGGCTTAGAGTTTTAGGTTTATGTAACATTAGATTTAGGTTGTTTAGGATTAGATTTATGGTTAGGTTTAGATTTAGGAGCATTTAGAGGTTTAGTTTAGGTGTGGAGGGTGTTTGAGGGTTTAGTTTGGTTAGTCTTTAGGAGTTTAGGATTTAGGGTTTATGGAGGAATTATGGTTTTGGAGGGTTTATGATTTAGAATTTAGAGTTTAGGATTTTAGTGTTTAGTGAGTGGAGTGGTTTGGGTTGTGTAGAGTTTAGGTTTGTGGTTTGGGGTTTAGTGGTTTAGTTTAGTTTAGGTTTATGGTTTAGGGTTTTACGGTTTAGGGTTTAGGATATAGGATTTATTGTTTAGGATTGATGGTTTGTCGGGTTTAGAGCTTTGGGTTTAGGTTTTAGGTTTAGGGTTTAAGGTTATCTTTTTAATAGAGAACAAATTCATAATTAACATTTCTTATTTTGATTTAACCAACCAAGTAGCGCATCAAGATTTCTTAGACAGAAGCAATGCTATAGATAAAAAAGAGCATGCATAGAGCAAATTAAAAACCCATAGATAACTAGAACTATCTCTATTGAGAGTTCCCATAAGAAAGCATCGGATCTAGATCGTCAATTTCTCCAATTCCCATAACCACCACAACCTCTCAGTAGCGTAATCCATCATATCCCGATCTATCCTCTGACCGACGGCCGTGACCTCCGCCGCTCCTCCGCCTCCATAACCACCATGCCCTATCACCACCTCCATATCCACCAAGCACCTCCGATCACCCACCACCACCGCAAAATCATCGCCGCTCCATCGCCAGATCTAGATTGAGTGTAGTTCATGCTGATGTTCCTGCCGTGAAGGTTCTTCCCATTATGAGGGTTTAGGTTTAGGTTTATTAGGTTTTAGGGTTTAGTTTGTTTTTATATTTATTTAGTTTCTTTAGGTTTAGGTTTAGGGTTTAGGATTTAAGGTTGGTGTTTAGGGCTTAGTTTAGGATTTAGGGTTTAGGGTTTAGGTTTTAGAGTTAATTTAGGGTTTAGGGTTTAGTGGTTTTAGGGCTTAGGGTTTAGTGTGGGTTGGCTTATGGTTTAGGATTTAGGGTTTAGGTTTAGGAGTTTAGGGTTTTAAGATTTAGGGTTTAGAGTTTAGGTTGGTTTAGTGGTTTATGGTTAGTGGGTGGGTTTTAGGGTTTAGGGTTTAGGGTTTATGGGTTTAGGGTTTGGTGGTTTTTTTTAGGGTTTTGGGTTTAGGATTTTTATTTATTTATTTATATATCTTTTTTAAATTAAGTAAACTAATAGGTTTAGGTTTCTTTAGTTTATTAAGTTTATTTTTTATTTATTTTAGTTTATTTTAATTTTTATTTATAGTTAGGTTAAATTTTATTTTTATTTAGTTTAGTTATTTATTCAAGGACTTTTTATTTTAGTTTAGATTTTTTATTTAGTTTATTTTTTAGGTTTAGGTTTAAGTTTATTTCATAGTTTAGTTATATTTTTATTTTGTTTTTTAGGTTTAGGATTTATTTTTATTTTTAGGTTTAGGTTTAAGTTTTTATTTTATTTTTTAAGTTGAGGTTTTTTGTTTTTATTTTAGGTTTATTTCTAGTTTTTATTTTTTTACTTTAGGTTTAGGTTTATTTTTAGTTTATTTTATTTTATGAGTTTAGGTTTAGGTTTATTTTCTTTTTATTTTAGTTCAGCTTTTTTTTTATTTTATTTTAGGGTTTAGGTTTTATTTTTTATTTCTTTTTAGATTTTATTTTAAGGTTTATTTTTAATGTTTAGTTTTATATTTAGTTTTATTTTTTTTATTTTAAGTTTTTTTATTTTATTATATGTTTAGTTTTATTTTATTTTAGTTTTTATTCTTAGGTTTATTTTATTTTGGTATAGTT
>CM038214.1:107884770-108056707 GCA_021442155.1 Cymbidium sinense
CTAAATCATAACCCTAAACCCTAAACCCTAAAACCCTAAACCCTAAACCCTAAATCATCAACCATAAACCTTAAAAACCTAAATATAAACTAAATAAAACATAGAAATAAAATAAATAAAGAAACCTAAACCTAAATAAAATAAAAAAGTAAAATAAAATAAAACCTCAACCTAAACCTAAAAAAAACTAAAATAAAATAAATAAAGACATGAACTAAACTAAAAAATAAGTAAACCTCAGAATAAAAACCTAAATAAAATAAAAACTTAACTTAAAATAAAAATAATAAACCTAAAATTAAAAAATAAAAACTAAATAAAAACTTAAACCTAAAAGTAAAACATAAAAAAAATAAAAAATAAAACCTAAATTCTAAACTAAAAAAAAACTTAAACCTAAAATAAAAATAAAATAAACAAAATAAAATAAACCAAAATCTAAACTAAAATAAACTAAACTAAAATAAATAAAACCTAAACCTAAACCTAAAATAAATTATACCTAAACCTCAACCTAAATTAAATAAAATAAAATAAACTAAAAATAAACTTAAACCTAAATAAAATAAAATAAAATAAACTAAAAATAAACCTAAACCTAAACTTAAGAATAAAACTTGAAAATAAACCTAAAATATAAACGTAAAACCTAAACCTAAAAAAAATAAAATAAAAACCTAAACTTAAACCTAAAAATAAAAAATAAAACCTAAACCTAAAAAGTAAAATAAAAATCAAACTCGACTAAAAAATAAAATAACTTAAACCTAAACCTAAAAAATAAAGCTAAAATAAATAAACTAAACTAAATAAAAATACAAAATAAACCTAAATAAGATGAAAAAAATAAGGTAAACCAAAATAAACAAAAGATAAACTAAATATACTAAATAAACCTAAACCTATCGGTTTACTTCCTTAAAGAAAAAACTATAAACCCTAAATCATAAACCCTAAACCCTAAACCTTAATCCCAAAATCCTAAACCCTAAACCCTAAACCTTAAACCCTTAGCCCTACACCCTAAAAAACCCTAAACCAGAACCCTAAAACCCTAAACCCTAATACCAAAACCCTAAACCATAAATCCTACTCCAAAGTCCTAGACCCTAAACCTCAAACCGTAAGCCCCAAACCCTAAACCTAAAAATAAAATAAAATAAACTTATCAAAATAAACAAAAAGAAAATAAATAAAAATTTAAACTAAACGAAAAAAATAAAGTAAACATAAGAATAAAAACCTAAATAAAATAAAAACTAAATGTAAAATAAAAATAAAATAAACCTAAAATAAAATAAAATAAAACTAATAAAACCTAAACTTAAAAAATAAACCTAAAAGTAAAACCTAAAATAAATAAAATTAAACCTAAACCTAAACTAAAAAAAAAAAGCTAAATCTAAAATAAAGAAATAAAGAAAATAAAAAAACCCTTATCAAAAACTAAAATAAACTGAACTAAAACAATTAAAACCTAAACTTAAACCTAAAATAAACTAAACCTAGACCTAAAACTAACCTGAATAAAATAAAATAAACTGAAAATAAACTTAAACCTAAACTAAAAAAAATAAAATCTAAAAATAAACCTAAAATAAAAACATAAAACCTAAACATTAAAAAATAAAATAAAAACCTAAACCTAAACCTAAAAAATAAAATAAAAATAAAACTCAACTAGAAAATAAACCTAAACCCTAACCTAAACCTTAAAAATTAACTAAAATAAAAAACCTAAACTAAAATAAACAAACCAAAGAAAAACTAAACTAAATAAAATTAAAAAATAAACCAAAATAAAAATAAAAAATAAAATTAAATAAAATAAATAAACTAAACTTATTTATTTAATCTTTTTATAAAAAAAATAAAATAGTAAATAAATCCTAAACCCAACCTACCTACTCAAACACCCTAAAATCCTAAACCTAAACCTAACTAAACCCTAAACCCTAAACCATAACCCTAAACCCTAAACCCTAAAAGCAAACTGTAAAACCCTAAACTCTAAACCCTAAACCCTAAATCCTAAACCCTAAACCACAAACCCTAAACCTAAACATATAGTAACTAAATAAATTTAAAAGTAAACCTAAAACCTAAAACAAAATAACCCTAAACCTAAACCTAAACCCTAAAAATGGGCTAAACCTTGATGGCATGAACATCACCATCAACTAGGCTCAGTCTAGATCTAACGGTGGAGGTGAAGGTGGAGGCGACAATTATCGTAGTGGTGGTGGGGGATCTGTAGGTGCTAGTGGTGTCGAGGTGGTGGTGAGAGTAGTGGTGGTTTTTGAGGTGGGAGAAGCAACTTAGGTTACAACCATGGTGGTGGTGGAGGGAGAGATCAGGGATACGATGGTGAATCCCTACTCGAGATGTCGAGGTGGTTCTAGCTATCTAGGGTTTCTGAAGAACGGTCAATCTGATATGCAACTTATAGAACTATGTCTTTACAGTAGAGACGGTTCTAGCTATTGAGGGTTTCTAATTTACTCTATGTGTGCTCATTTTCTATCTATATCATTGATTGTGACTTAGAAAACTTAGTGTGTTGCTTGGTTTATGAAATCAAAAAAGAGAAATGTTGAATCAAAATTTGTTCTATGTTAAAAAAAATCAAAAACCCTAAACCCTAAATTAAAACATAAACCCTAAACCTAAAAACTAAACCCTAAACCCTAAATCCTAAACCATAAAAACTCTAAACCCTAAACCCTAAACCATAAATGGTAACCCTAAAACCCTAAACCCTCAACCCTCAACCCTAAACCCTAAACCCAAAACATAAAACACTAAACCTTAAACTCCAAACCCTAAAACCTAAACCCTTAACCCTAAACCCTAAAAACCTAAAAACCTAAGCCTAAACTAAATTAATCCTAAAAAGGAAATAAATAAAAAATCAAAACCTAAATAAAATAAAATAAATAAATTAAATAAAAACCCAAACTAAAACCTAAACCTAAACCTAAACCTAAGGATAAAAAAAATTAAAAATATAAACTAAACAAAATTAAAATAAATAAAAACCTAAAGTAAACTAAAAATAAAATAAACCCAAAAATAAAAAACCTAAACAAAATAAAACCTTAATGAAATATAAAAATAAAATTAACCTTAAAATCAAATAAAACCTAAACCTCAAAATAAACCTAAAAATAAAATCTAAAAAAAAACCTAAACCCTAAAGTAAAAAAACCTAAGCCTAAAATAAACAAAATAAAATAAACCAAAACCTAATCTAAAATAAACTGAGCTAAAATAAATAAAACCTGAAACTAAACTTAAAATAAACTAAACCTAAACCCTAAACTAAATAAAATAAAATAAACTAAAAATAAATCTAAAACGAAACTAAAAAAATCAAGCCTAAAAGTACATCTAAAATAAAAACCAAAAAAATAAACCTAAAAAAATAAAATAAAAACCTAAACCTAAACCTAAAAATAAAAAATAAAACCTAAACCTAAAAAAAATAAAATAAAAATAAAACTAAACTAAAAAATAAACCTAAACCTAAACCTAAACCTAAAAAATGTTCTAAAATAAAAATCCTAAACTAAAATAAATAAAGTAAACTAAATAAAAAATAAGAAATAACCCTAAATAAATATATAAAATAAACCAAAATAAACTAACTTCTTGGGTTAAAAAAATGCTAAACCCTAGGCCAAGGCCCTAAACACTGATCTTAGCCCCCTAAATGACCTGAGCCACTACACTGGGCCCTACCATGGACCAAACCTTGACACTAACCCTAAGACCACTAGGCACCCATGTGGTGGCCCTGATCCCTGGGCCCTGGGCTCTAAAGGCCTAAAGCCCTAAAGGCTGAGCCATGAGCCCTCAGTCTAGGCCTGGGCCACTGAGCGTTGCACTGACCCTGGGTTGTGGGAACCTTAACCTGACCTCCACTGGGCTTAAAGTTGACGGACCACCCACTGAGCCATGGCCCTAAAGGCCCTGGGCCTAAAGCCAAAGCCTGGGCCCTATCTGACCTGGGCCATAACTAACCTTAAATGATAAACCTTAAACCAGGCCCCACTGCCAAACCACAAACTCTAAACCCTACCCCTGAGCCCTAAGTCTTGAGAAGGCCTGAACCAGACCTTGCAAACCTAAATACTGGCAGAAACTAGGAAAATAAAACCTAAACCCTAACTAAAAGAACCCAAACCTAAAATAAATAAAATAAATAAACCTAAATCTAAACTAAAATAAAAACTAAACTAAAAACCTGAAACCTAAACCTAAAATAAAGTAAACCTAAACCCTAAAATAAATAAAATAAAAAAACTAAAATAAACCTAAATCAAACTAAAGTAAAACCTAAACATAAAGCTAAAATAAAAACCTAAAACCTAAACCTAAGAATAAAATAGAAACCTAAACCTGAACCAAAAAATAAAAGAAAAACTAAACCTAAAAGAAAATTAAAATAAACTAAAAATAAACATAAACCTAATAAACCTAAAAAAATAACTAAAATACAAACCTACAAAATAAATAAACATAAAATCATAAACTAAACTAAATAAAATAAAATAAACCTAAAAATATATATAAATTAAACTAAATAATACCAAACCTACTGGTTTGCATGGTTTTTAAAAAATACCCTGACCACAGGCCACTGAGCCCTCACTAAATCCTGAGCCCTAAACAAACTGTCCTACAGGCCCTAACTTACCCTAAACCATAAAATGGCCCCTGCCCTCCCTGGGCCCTAAACCCACTGAGCGCTAAATCCACAGGCCCTGGGCCCTGGGCCCTGACCCTAAACTGCCCTGAAGGCAAGACCCTGGGCCTTGGGCCAGGCTGGCCTGGGCCCTGGGCCCTCCAAACTCACGGACCCTGTGGCTGAGCTGGGCCAGACCCTGATCAGGCCAAACATTGTGGCCCAAAACCCTAAACCCTAAACCAAGTGTACCCTAAACCCTGAATACCCTACCATAAACCACTACCCACCCTTAAACATTAAACACGGACCCTGACCTGGGCCACAATCTTAAACTGAGCCCAGGCATAAACCTAAAATAAAATAAGTAAACAAACCTAAACCTAAATAAATAAAATAAAATAAAATAAAACTTAAACTAAACCCCGACCTTCAAATAAAATAAAATAAAACTAACATAAAATAAATAAAACCTAAACTAAACTAAATAAAATAAAATAAACCTAAGAATAAAAACATAAATAAAATAAAATGAAACATAAAATAAAATAAATAAAATAAAATAAAAAATAAAACCTAAACCTAAATAATAAACCTTAAATGAAACCTAAAATTAAAGAAAAAATAAAACCTAAACCCAAACTAAAAAAAAGACCAAACTTATAATAAAAATATAAAGAAAATAAAGTAAACCTAAACTTAAGCTAACATAAAATAAACTAAAATAAAACCTAAAAAAACCTAAAATAAAGTAAACCTAAACTAAACTAAAAAAATAAAATAAACTAAAAATAAACCTAAAACTAAACTAAAAATAAAACCTAAAATAAACCTAAAATAAAACCTAAAATAAATAAAATAAAATCTTAACTTAAAACTAAAATAAAAAGACCTTAAACCTAAAAAATAAAAAAATAATAAACAAAACAAACCTAAACCTAAAGTAAATAAACTAAAATCCAACCCTAAACCCTAAATGACCTACCCTGCACATGGGACCCTTGCCTCTAAATCAGATCCTAAACTGCCTGAAGCTGCCTGGGCCCCAGGCCCCAAACCTACCCTAAACTGAGCTGACCCCAGGCCCCCAAACCTAAACCCAGGCCACACATGCGCTAACTGACCCTAAACCCTGGGCCCTAAATCTTAAACCCTGGGCCCTAAAGCTGAGGCTGACCCTGATCTGACCCTACCTTTGACCCTGGGCCAGGCCACTGGGCCCTAAACCTGAGCCTACATTGACCCTAAAGCCATTGGGCCTTAGGCGCAGACCCTGGGCCCTAAACCCTAAATACTAAAACCTAAAACCTAAACCTAAACTTATAAAACCTAAAATAAAATAAGTAAACAAACTTAAACCTAAATAAAATAAAATAAAATAAAAACCTAAACTATGACTTCAAACCTTCAAATAAAATAAAATAAAACTAATAAAATAAATAAAACCTAAATTAAACTAAAATAAAATAAACCTAAGAATAAAACCTAAATAAAATAAAATGAACGTAAAATAAAATAAATAAAATAAACCTAAAATAAAATAAAATAAATTGAATAAAACCTAAACCTAAAAAATAAACCTAAAATGAAACAAATGAAATAAAAATAAAACCTAAACCCTAAACTAAAAAAAAACCTAAACCTATAATAAAAAAATATAAAGAAAATGCAATAAACCTAAACCTAAGCTAAAATAAAATAAACTAAAAATAAATAAACTAAACTAAAATAAAATAAACCTAAATGTAAACATAAACTAAATAAAATAAAATAAACTAAATATAAAATTAAACCTAAACTAAAAAAAACCTAAAATAAACCTAAAATAAAATTCTAAAACCTAAACTTAAAAAAATAAAATAAAAACCTAAACCTAAAATTAAAAATAAAAAAGAAACCTTAAACCTAAAAAATAAAATAAAAATAAAACTAAACTAAAAGTCAAACCTAAACCTAAAAAATAAACTAAACTAAAATTCTTAACCTAAAATAAATAAATGTAAAATAAATAAACTAAGCTAAAATAAAATAAATAAAAATAAAAATAAAATAGAAAAACTAAAATTTATTAAAAACTAAGTAAACTAAACTGGGTTTGCTTAATTTCAAAATTACAAAATAAATAAATATAAAAAAATAAAAAAAATACCCTAACCCTAAACTAGCTAAACCCTAAACCCTAGGCCTTAGCCCTAAACTCTAAGGCCTGAGCCCTAAACCTAAACTCACTAGTCCTTGCCCCCACCTCCACTGACCCTAAACCTGTAAGCTAAATCCTAACCCTGATCCCCAGACCCTAAACCTTAAACACTAAACCCCCTAAGCCCACTGACCACACTTAAACCTAAACCTGTTAAATAAACTTAAACCTAAGATAAAATATACTAAACATAAACCCTACTAAATAAGATAAAATGGGTAAAAGTAAACCTAAACTAAACTAAAAATAAAACCTAAACCAACCTAAAAAAAAATATAATAACGACCTAAACCTAAAAATTAAAAATAAAACCTAAACCAAAAAAAATAAAATGAAAATTAAACTAAACTAGAAAATAAACATAATCCTAAACCTAAACCTAAAAAGTAAATTAAAATAGAAAACCTAAACTAAAATAAATAAACCAAAAATAAATAAACTAAATGAATAAAAATAAAAAATAAACCTAAATAAAAATCAAAATAAAATAAAATAAAATAATTAAAAAATAAACTAAATAAATCTAAACCTATTAAAACCCTAAACCCTACCACCGTCTTGATCCTAAACCCTCCCAACCACACCCTACCACTCCACTCACCTGACCCTAAACCCACTCCACTGACCACTCTAAACCTTACACAACCACCCCCCATAAACCCTAAATAAAAAATAAAATAATAAAAAACCACCCTGGGCCTACCCAACTCCTGACCCTAAACCATAAAACAAAACCCTCCCTAAAGGCTTGACACCCAGGCCCTTGTCACACCACCCCTCTCTCTGGGCCCTAAACCATAAAGCATAAAAAAACTAAACCTAAACTAAAGAAACCTAAAAAAATAAAATAAATAAATAGTTAATACTCTAATAAAATAAAATAAAACTAAACCTAAACCTAAACCTAAATAAAAAATAATAAAAAAATAAAAACTTAACTAAAATAAAATAAATAAATACCTTAATTAAACAAAAGATATAATAAACCTAAAAAATACTAAAATAAAATAAAACCCAAATAGATAATAAAAATAAAATAAACCTAAAATAAAACAAAATAAAAACTTAATAAAAACATATACCTAAAAAATAAACCTAAAAATAAATAAAAGATAATACCTAAACCCTAAACTAAACGAAAAAAGCTAAACCTAAAATAAATAAAATAAAATAAACCTAAACCTAAATTAAAATAATAACACCTAACCCTAAACCTAAATTAAACTAAATCTAAACCCTAAACTAAATAACACAAAATATTCTAAAAATAAACATAACCCTAAACTAAAAAATAAAACCTTAAAATAAATCTTAAATAAAAACCTAAACCGTAAACCTAAAAAAATAAAATAAATACCAAAACCTAAACCTAAAAATAAAAAAATAAAACTTAAAAAAAAATAAAATGAAAATTAAACTAAAAATAACATAAACCTAAACCTAAATAATAAACTAAAATAAATATGCTAAACAACATAAAATAAATGATTAAAATAAAAAAATAAATAAATAATATATGCTAAATAAATTCAATAAACCTAAACTGCTTGTTTGCTTAATTTTAAAGATCCTGGCCAAACCCTAAACCCTAGGCCCTAATCCTAGGCCCTAAACTCCCTGGACCTGACCACAGACCCTAAACCCTGACCTAAAGTCCTGGGCCCTACACTGACCCTGGGCCACTCCACTGAGTCAACCTGAGCCACTGATCCAAATGTTTAACCCACCCAGGCTCTGAAACCCCCCTGACAGATCCTAACCACTGACCCACACAAACCATAAACCCTGGGCTCTGGGCTGCACCAGGCCCAAATTGACTAGGCCCTATTCTGACCCTATGACCTAACATGGGCTCAACCTGCCCTGAGGCTGAGCTGGGCCAGGCCTCCCTGATAAAGCATGACCATAAACCCTAACCCTGGGCCCTGTGCCCTGATCTTGTGCCTAGCCCTGGGCCCCAGACCCTGACTGGGCTCACAACTCTTATACGCCTGACCAGGCCTCCCACTCCCAGACCCTGGGCTAGGCCAAGCCACCAGGCCACTATAAACTCCTGACCATGAGGCCCTGAGCACTGGGCCACTCGGCCCTGACCCTGAGGCCCCAACCACCTGAGCTCAGATGGCCCAGATCCCTAAGACCATGGGCCCACAGGCTGACACTAAAACTCTAGGCCACTGACCTGGGCCTAAATCTTAAACTCTGGGCCCTGACCCCAACCCTAATCTAAACCCTAAACCATAAAATTCTAAACCCTAAACCCCAGACCCTAGACCTATAAACCTAAACTAAACTAAATAAAGCCTAAAATAAATAACTAAAACCTACCTAAATAAAATAATAAAATAAAATAATATAAAACATAAACTAAACCTAAACCTAAACTTAAATATAAAATAAAATAAAATGGTAAAAATAAACTAAAAATAAATAAATAAAAACCTAAACTAAAATAGAAAGTAAATTAAACCTAAGATTAAAAAACAAATAATAACTAAACAAAAATATAAATAAAATAAACCTAAAAAAATAAAATAAAAACTAAAGAAAAACATAAACCTAAATAATAAACTTAAAAATAAATAAAAAATAAAACCTAAACCCTAAACTATAAAAATCATAATCTTAAAATATAAATAAAATAAACTTAAACCTAACTAAAATAAACTAAACTAAAATAAATAAAACATTAACCTAAACCTAAAAAAGTAAACAAAACCTAAACTTAAACCTAAACTAAATAAAATAAAATAAACTAAAAATAAACTTAAACCTAAACTAAAAAATAAAACCTAAAATAATATCATAAAACCTAAACCTAAAAAATAAAATAAAATAAAACTCAACAAAAAATAAACATAAACCTAAACATAAACTTAAAAAATTAAATTAAAATAAATACCCTAAAATAAAAATAAATAAACCTAAAATAAATAAAAATAAAAAGTAAACATAAATAAAATAAAAAATAAAATAAAATAAACTAAAATAAATAAAAAATTAAACTAAATAAAGTAAAAAAAACCTAAACCTACAATTTAGTTAATTTTAAACAAAAAACCTTAAACCCTAAATCCTAAACCGTAAACCCTAAATTAAAAAAACCTAAACAAAAATATAATAATAAACCTAAACCTAAACCATAAGAATGGCGAGAACCTTGATGGTAGGAACATCACGTCACTATGTTCATCTCACATGGATGGTGGAAGCTAAGCTATTATCGCAGTGGTGGTGAGAGATCTTGAGGTGCTAGTGGATATGGAGGTGGTGGTCGGAGCAGTGGTGGTTATGGAGGCAAGAGGAGCGATGGAGGTTACAGCTATGATGGCAGAGGGAGAGATCAGGGATATGATGGATCCCGCTACTCGAGAGGCCGGGGTGGTTCTAATGGGAACTAGAGAAATTGTAGAATGATCGATCCAATCTATTGCTTATGGAATTGTGTCTTTACAGTATAGATGGTTCTAGTTATATAGTGCCTTTCATTTGCTCTTTACGTCCTCATTTTTTAACTATGTTGTCGTTTGTGTCTTAGAATACTTGGTGTGTTATTTGGTTGATGAATCAAAAAGAAGAAATGTTGAATCTCAATTTGTTCCCATTTAAAAAAAAATAAAAACCCTAAACCCTAAACTAAAACCTGAACCCTAAACTTAAAACCTAAACCCTAAACCTTAAAATCCTAAACTAAACCCTAGACCTAAACCCAAACCTACCAAACCCTAAACCCTAAACCCCAAAAAAACCCTACCAACCCTAAACACCCAAATAAATAAAATAAACTAAATATACTAAATAAACTATAACTGGTAAACACCCTAAATATTAAACTAAACCCTAAACCAACAACACCTAAACCTAAAAACTCCCTAAACCCTCCTAACCCCCCAAACCTAACCCTACCACACCACCCAAAACTACCTAAACTAACCACACTTATACCCTACCCTAAACCCTAAATCCCACCTCTAAACTAAACGTACCCCAAACCCTAAACCTAAACCTAAACTAAATAACCTAAAAATGGATAAATAAAGCATAAACCTAAATAAAATAATAAAATAAATACCTAAACTAAAACATTAACTTAAACCTAAAAATAAAATAAAATAAAAAAAGAAAATAAACTAAAATAAAATAAATACAAACCTAAACTAAACTAAAAAATAAAATAAACCTAAGAATAAAAAATCTTAATAAGTTAAAAACTAAATGTAAAATGAAAATAAAATAAATCTTGAATAAAATAAAATAAAAACCTAAACATAAAAAATAAACCTAATAATAAAACTTAAAAATAAATTAAGAAAAAAAGCATAAACCCTAAACTAAAAAATAAAATAAAATAAACAAAATAAAATAAACCTAAACCTAAACTAAAATAAAGTAAATTAAAAGAAATAAAACCTAAACCTAAACCTAAACTAAATAAAATAAAATAAACTAAAAATAAATAAACTTAAACTAAAAAATAAATCATAAAAATAAACCTAAAATAAAAACTTAGAACCTAAACCTAAAAAAAAATAAAAATCTAAACCTTAACCTAAAAATAAAAAATAAAACCTAAGACTAAAAAATAAAATAAAAATAAAATTAATCTAAAAAATAAACTCAAACCTAAACCTAAACCTAAAAATAAAATAGAAACCTAAGCTAAAATAAATAAACCTAAAATAAAACTAAACTAAATAATAATAAAATTAAATACACTAAATAAATAAAAAATAAACTAAATAAACATAAACCCTGGGTTTGTAATTTAAAATAAATAAAAATAAAAAAACTCCTAACCTAAACTCTAAAACTACCCAAAATCCTAAACCCCACACAAACCTGTGATCCTACATCACCAGACCAAACACTGAGCCCACACTAAAATTAACCCCAAACCTAAACCTCAAACTTACCCATGTTGTGGCTTACCACAACCCTAAACTCTAAACCCACACCCTGCACCCAGGCCACAAAACAGACCTAACCCTACCCACTGTGTCTAATCCCTAAACCACAACCCCAAACCTGACCAAACCTAAACCCTAAGCCCTAAACCTAAACCCTAAACCCCTAAACCCTTAAACCCTAAACCTTAAACCCTAAACCATAAAATCTACAACCCTAAAAACCATAAAACCTAAAAACCTAAAAAGATAAAAACTAAAAACCTAAAACCTAAACCCTAAAACCTAAAAACCAAAAAACATTAACCTAAAACATAAAACTTAAAATAAAATAAATAAAATACCTAAACCTAAATTAAATAAATTAAAATAAAAAACCTAAACTTAAAATAAAATAAAATAAAATAAAAAAACTAAACTAAAATAAAATGAATAAAACTTGAACTAAACTAAAAAAATAAAATAAACCTAAAATAAAACCTAAAACTAAACCTAAAAAATAATTTTAAAATAATTTTAAAATAAAATAAAATAAAACTAAATAAAAAAAAAAAATAAAATAAACCTAAAAATAAAAATAAAAAAAAAATCTAAACTCTAAACTCTAAACTAAAATAAAATAAAAATAAAAAGAAAGATTAAAAAGATAAAAAAAGAAAATCTAAACCTAAAATAAAATAAAATAAAATAAAAAGATAATTTTAAAATGAAATAAAATAAAAACTAAACCTAAAAAATAAACTTTAAAATAAACAAAAATATCTAAACTATAAACTAAAAAGAAAACCTAAACCTAAAATAAACAAAATAATATAACCCAAAACCTAAACTAAAATAAACTAAATTAAAATAAATAAAACCTAAACCTAAAACTAAAATAAAACCTAAAAATAAGCTGAATAAAACCTAAAATAAACCTAAAATAAAACTTAAAACCTAAACCTAAAATATATAAAAAACTTGAACCTAAATAAAATAAAATACAATAAACTAAAATAAATAAAATAAACTAAATAAACCATAACCTGGGTTTGCTTAATTTTTTTTAACAAACCAACCCTGGACCCTAAACCCTAAAAATAAATAAACTAAACCTACCCTAAACCATAAACCCTAAATCCTAAACCCAAAAAAACCATAAACCCTGACCTAAACACTAAACCCAAACCTTAACCCTAAACCCTAAACCACAGCATGAACCCTAAAACCCTAAACCTAAACCACTAAACCCCTAAACCTTGAACCTAAACCTAAACCCTAAACCCTAAACCCTAAACCTTAACCATAAAACATAAACCCAAATCTAAACCTAAACTTAAATTTACTAAATAAATAAAAAAATAAACCTAAACCTAAAACCTTAAAAATCTAAACTTAAACCTAAACCTTAATAATGGGCGGAACCTTAATGGCAGGAAAATCACCATTAACTTGCTCGATTTGCGGTGGAGGCAAAGGCGTTATCATATTGTGGTGGGGATGAGGTCTTGGTGGATATGGAGGTGGTGGTCAGAGTAGTGATGGTTATGGAGGCGGGAGGAGCGATGGAGGTTACACCACAGTGGCATCGAGAGATGGGGATATGATGGTGGATCTCGCTACTCGAGAGGCCGGCGTGGTTTTAATGGGAACTGGAGAAACTGAAGAAAGATCGATGGTTATGATGGTGGTTCTGCTGCTTATGGAATTGTGTCTTTATATTAGAGACTCTTCTAGTTATCTAGCTTTTAGATTTGGTCTATCCATGCATAATTTTTATTTATGTCATCGCTTGTCTCTTAGAATATTTGGTGTACTTGTTGGTTGATGAAAGAAGAAATATTGAATCTCAATTTGTTCGCCAAAAAATAAAAATAAACCAAAATCCTAAATCAAACTAAAACCTAAACACCTAAAAACCTAAAACCCTAAAATATAAAAATATATATAAAAACCCTAACACTAAACCCTAAACCCTAAACCTTAAACCCTAAACCCTTAACCGTAAAGCATAAACACTAAACATTAAACTTAAACCCTAAACTCCAACCCTAAACCCTAAAACCACAAACCCTAAACCCTACAACCCAACCTTAAACCCTAAATCCTAAACACTAAACCTTAAACCCTAAAACAAAACCTAAAACCTAATGCTAAAAATAAAATAAAATAAAACTCAACTAAAAATAAACTAAACCTAAACCTAAATTGATAAAATAAATTAAATTAAAACCTAAACTAAAATAAATAAACCTAAAATAAATAAACTAAACTAAAAAAAATAAACTTAGATAAAAATAAAATAAACTAAAATTAAAAAAACTAAGTAAACTAAATAAACCTAAACCTACCTGTTTACTTAAACTAAAAAAAAACCAAAAACCCTAAATCATAAACTTTAAACCCTAAACTCTAAACTGTAAAACTAACCTTAAACCCTAAACCTTAAACCTAAAACACTAAACCTACAACCATAAACCCTAAACCCTGAAATTCCCTAAACCTTAAACCCTAAAGTCTAAACCATAAACCCTAAAAGCATAAATCCTAAAACCCTAACCACCTAAACCTTAAACCTAAACCCTAAACCCTAAATCCCAAACCTAAACCTAAACCTAAAGTAACTAAATAATTTTAAAATGAACCTAAACCCTAAGAATGGGGAAACCTTGGCTAGAACATCACTGTCAAAGGCTGGTCATCTAACAGTTGAGGCGAAGGCAGAGGGGGCGGTTATCGCAGCGGTGGTGGGGGATCTGGAGGTGCTGGTGGATATAGAGTTGGTGGTCAGAGTAGTGGTGGTTATAGAGGTGGAAGGATCGATGAAGGTTATAGCTATGGTGGTGGCAGAGGGAGAGATTGGGGATATGATGGTGGATCCTGCTACTAAAGAGGTCGGGGTAGTTCTGATGGGAACTAAAGAAATTGAAGAACAGCCAATCCGATCTACTACTTATGGAATTGTGTCTTTACAGTAGAGACGATTCTAGTTATCTATGGTTTTTGATCTACTAAATGCATGCTTTTTTTATCTATGCCATCGCTTGTGTCTTAGAGAACTTCGTGTGTTACTTGGTTGATGAAATCAAAAAAAGAAATGTTGAATCAGAATTTGTTCTCTAATAAAATTAAAAAAACCAAAAAACCTAAACACTAAATGAAAACCTGAACCCTAAACCTAAAACTTAAATCATAAACCCTAAACCCTAAAACTAAACTGATACCAACACTAAACCCTAAAACAAAACAAACCCTATACCCCAAACCCCTAAACCTACAAACCTAAACCATAAACCCAAAACCCTAAAACCCTAAATCCTAAATCGTAAACCTTATAACCTAAAGCCATAAAACCTAAACTCTAAACCCTAAACCCTAAACCCTAACCTGAAATCCCAAACCCTAAACTTAAACCTAAAGTAACTAAATAAATTGAAAATAAAGATAAACCCTAAAACTTAATAAACCTAAACCCTAAGATTGGTAACCTTGACTGCAGAACATCACCATCAACCAGGCTAAGTCTAGAATTGGTGGTGCAGGCGAAGGTGGAGGTAGCAGTTATCGCAATGGTGGTGGGGTATCTGGAGGTGTTGGTGGATATGGAGGTGGTGGTCGAAGCAGTGGTGGTTGTGGAGGCTGGAAGAATGACAGAGGTTATAGGCCTGAAGGTGGCAGAGGTAGAGACCAGGGATATGATGGTGGATCATGCTACTCGAGAGGCCGAGGTGGTTCTGATGGGAAGCTGAAAACGAAAGAAAGGTATCCGATCTGCTTATGGAACTGTGTCTTTATAGTAGACATGGTTCAAATTATCTAGGGTTTTTGATTTGTTCTATGTGTGCTCATTTTTTATCTATGTCATTGCTTTTATCTTAGAAAACTTGGTGTGTTACTTGGTTGATGATATCAAAAAAAAAAGAAATGTTGAATCTAAATTTATTCTCTGTTAAAAATTTAAAAAATACCAAAAATCCTAAACCCTAAATTAAAACTTGAACCCTAAACCTAAACCCTAAACCCTAAATCCTAAACCATAAACCATAAAACCTATAACCCTAAACTCTAAACTCTAAACCCTAAACCCAAAACCCCAACCACTAAACCATAAACCATAAACCCTAAACCCAAAAAAGCTAAAATAATACCTCAAAATTAAATAAATTATAAGAACCTAAACCTAAATAAAATATTAAAATAAAATGAAAGAAAATACTAAACTAAAACATAAACCTAAACCTAAACCTAAAATAATATAAAATAAAAAATAAAATAAAAATAAAAGAAATAAACCAAACTAAAAAATAAAACAAAATGACTAAAATAAAAATAAAATAAACTTAAATTATAATAAAATAAAAACTAAATAAAAACCTAAACCTAGAAAATAAACCTAAAAATAAATAATAAATAAAACCTAAACCTAAACCTTAAAAGAAAACCTAAACCTACCTAAAATAAAAAAAACAATATAAACCTAAATCTAAACATAAAATAAACTAAACCTAAAATAAACTAAACCTAAACCCTAAACTAAATAAAATAAAATAAACTAAAAATAAACCTAAACCTAAGCTGAAACAAATAACTAAAAATAAACCTAAAATAAAAACCTAAAACCTAAACCTAAAAAAATAGAATATAAACCAAAACATAAACCTAAAAAATAAAATAAAAATAAAACTAAACTAAAAATAAACATAAACCTAAACTTAAACATAAAATAAACTAAAATAAAAAATCTAAACTAAAATAAACAAACCTAAAATAAATAAATAAAATAAAATAAACTTAAATAAAGAAATAATAATAAACTAAAATAAATAAATAAATAAACTAAAAAAAACCTAAATCTACGAGTTTACTAAATTGAAAATTAACTTGAACTAAAACTTGAACCCTAAACCAAAGCCTATATCCTAAACACTAAACCTATGCCTAAAATAAAATAAAATAAAATCAAATAAAATAAAAACCCTAAAACCTAAATCTAAATCACCCTAAACACTAAACCTACAACCCTAATCCCTAAACCCTAAACCTTAAACCCTAAAGTTATAATACCCTAAACCTAAACCCCCAAAACACTAAACCATAACTAAACCTAAACCCTACCACAACCCTAAAAACCTATTTAATCCTTTAACCATAAACCTTAAACCCTAAACACCAACCTACAACCCTAGACACTGGACCCTCCAAACCCACCTACAAAACCTTAAACCCAAACCCCAAACCCAAGACTCTAAACTTTTAAGTGAACTGATTAATTATTAATAACATAACAAATTGGTTAATAAATTTATTAATCATTGTTCAATAGTAAGTGAACTAAGGAATAGGGTTGGGACCCCTTCCCCAAGTTCATTTCACCCTTTAAAATGAAATTAATTATGATTTAACTAATTAATCAAATCACTTAATCAAATTGAAAATCACAATTAATTAAATCATGGGGTAGATCCTTAGGTGTTTAATAATGTAAAGGAGTTTAATGAAATTATGGTTAGTCCACATGTGTGGGAAAATCGTAAGAATAATTAATTAAGTCCTTTAATCAAATTAACTATTCATCTTGAGCCAATTGCATTAGGCCGCTTTTATTTCCTAGGATCATTACAAGTTTATTTTCCATGCATATCTTGTTGGCTCTTAATTATTTAGTTAATTACTTTAAGGTGACATAGGTAAGGGTAATTAATTCATTTAATTAAGGTTTCAACTTAATTAACCCATAAACTCAACTTAATTACATTTCCTTAAATTAAATCAAATCACTAATGTGGGAATGGGTTTAAAATAATAAGTGATGATTTCTCTTCTCCTCTTTAAATCAAATCAAATCCAAAACTTAATTAATAAAAAAGCTTTGGTTTCCTTTAAATAATCTTATTTGATTTGATTGTCCTTAAGAACTAGTTTGGTTGAATGAATCACATCCTTATATTTGATTATCCTCTTTCCAATCATGTTAAATTTGGTATGTCATTTGAATACATGTATCCATATTTTCAAAATCAAGTAAGATAAAATGGATTTCCTTTATGTAAACTTGCATGTGTTGATTTAATTTAATATATGCGTGGCTATTATCACTATTAAATGCAAATGTATTTTTCTTATAAATGAATAATAATATGTGTTATGATCCTAGTTATAAATACATAAGAAATGTATGTGCTTATAGCTTAAGTGTATGAATGTTGAATACTCATTCCCTATTCATGTGTTGATTTATATAAGATTGAATGGTAAGGGGTATATAGTCTGGAAATCCTGGGAACACGAGGCTTTATCTATCCCTAAGGAGGTCATTTGATTACCTCACTTCCGTAGTTTGTTACTTGGTTGATGAAATCAAAAAGAAGGAAAATATTGAATCTAAATTTGTTGTATGTTAAAAAAAATACCATAAACCCTAAACCATAAATTAAAATATAAACCCTAAACCTAAAACCTTAACCCTAAACCCTAAACCATAAACCTTAAAAACCCTAAACCCTAATCCTAAAGCTAACAAAAAAGCCCTAAACCCTAAACCCTAAAACTCTAAACCTTAAATCCTATGCCAAAAAAATAAAAACCCTAAACCTTAAACTCTAAACACTAAACTAACCCTAAACCCTAAACCATAAACCATAAACTTGAACCTAAACTAAATAAAGCATAAAAATAAAATAAATGAAAAAACCTAAACCAAAATTAAAAAAAAAATAAAATAAAATAAAAACATAAACTAAAACTTAAACCTAAAAAGAAAATAAAATAATTAATAAAAAGTAAACTAAAATAAAATTAATAAAAAAGCTAAACTAAACTAAAAACTAAAGATCTAAATAAAATAAAAACTAAACCTAAAATAAAAAAAATAAACCTAAAATAAAATAAAATAAAGATTAAATTAAAACCTAAATGTAAAATAAAAAAAAATTAAAATTTAAACTAAATATAAAACCTAAACCCCACTTTAAAAAAAACCTAAACCTAAAATAAAAAATTAAATAAACTAAGGCTAAATTAAACTAAAAAATAAAAGGCTAAACCTAAAATAAACTAAACCTCAACCTAAATCTAAACTAAATAAAATAAATTAAATTAAAAGTAAACCTAAACCTAAAGTAAAATAAAATCTAAAAAATAAAAATGCAAAACCTAAACATAAAATTAAATAAAATTTAAACCTATACCTAAAAATAAAAATAAAACCTAAACCTAAAAATAAGTTAAAAATTAAACTAACCTAAAATAAAGCTAAACCAAACCTAAACCTAAAAAATAAAATAAAAAAAAACCTAAACTAAATAAACTAAACTAAATAAAAAATAAAATATACCTAAAATGGGAAAAAAATAAAATAAACTAAAATAAATAAATAAATAAACCCTCCAGTTTGCTTGGTTTAAAATAAAATAAAAATTTAATAAACTAAACTAAACAACCTAAACTCTAAACTCACAAACCCTAAAACTAAAACCTAAACCACAATACCCCAAACCACAAACTAAACCTACCAAACCTAAAACCCCAAACCAAGCCTAAACCATGACCCTAACCCCAACCCTCCACAAACCTAAATCTCACACCCCAACCCCAACCCTAAACTCCAAACCTAAATACATAACCCAACCACAAACCTAAATCCACCAAACCCCTGCCACAAAACCCTAAACCATAAACCTTGTACCTAAACTAAAACCCACAAAATCCTAAACCCCAAACCCAACCACAAACCTAAAACCTAAACTAAACTAAATAAAACATAATAAATATATAAAACTGGCTAAATAAAATAAAACATAAACCCTAAAATAAATAAATAAAACCCAAACCTAAACCTAAAATTAAAATAAAATAAATATACTAAAATATAAAATAACCTAAACATAACTAAAATACATAAACATAATAAAACTATACATAAAATAAAATAAAATAAAATAAACCTAAAATAAAATAAAATAAAAGTAAATAAACCTAAAAAACTAAACACTAAACCTAAAATAAAATAAATAATAATACCAAAATCAAATAAAATAGAAGCTAAAATAATAAATAAAAACTAAACTAAACTAAATGAGCCACTGAGCCTAAAACCTAGAGCCCTGGAAGCCTGAACTAAAACCTAAAACTAGGCCAAAAAGCAAATAAAAATAAATACTGAAATAATGAGCCTAGGCCACAAGGCAAATAGGCCACAAATAAAACACAAGATAAGAATAAAATAAATAAATCTACAAGTAAAAATGAAAAAAAATAAAAATGAAGCAAAACCTAAGCCTAAAATAAAAATAAATAAATAAAACTAGAGCTAAAAATAATGACCAATAAAATAAAACCTAAATAAAATAAAGAAATCTAAGATAAAAATAAAATAGCTAAAATAAATTAAAATAAATGCTAAATAAAATTAAACCAAAATAATAAACTTAAAATAAAACCTAAATAAATAAAAAATCACCTAAAAATGATCTAAAATAAAATTAAAATAAACTAAACCTAGGCTAAATAAAATAAAATAAAATAAATGAGATAAAGCTAAACATAACTAATAAATAAACTAAAATAAACTTAAAATAAATACCTAAACTTACTAAAAAATAAAAATAAAAATGTAAATAAAAAGTATATAAACTAAACTAAAAATAACTAAAATAAAAGAATAAATAAAACTAAACTAAATTAAATATGCTAAACTAAATAAATAATAATAACCACAAATCAAATAAAATACTAAATAACATACCTACGTTTGCTTGAAAAATTTAAATTAAAAACCTACCACAAAACCCCAATGAACCCACAAACTGAGACCCTAACTACCCTAGGCCCTAAACTGAGCCCTAAACCCTGAGCCTAATAAATAAACCACCAAACCCCAGACCCTGAGCCCTGAGCCACAAAATAAAAAACATAAACTGAACTAAAACTAAATAAAGCTTAAAATAAAATGAATACTTAGACCAAATAAAATAAAATAATAAATAATAAAGATTATAAAATAAACTAAACTAAAACCTAAATCCTAACAAAATATAAATAGAAATTAAAACTAAACTCAAATAAATAAACAAACCTAAACTAAACTAAAATAATAAAAAAACCTAAAAAACCTAAATAAAATAAAATTAAACATGAAATAAAATAAAATAAACCTAAAATAAAATAATATAAAAAACTTAATAAAACCTAAACCTATAAAATAAAATAAAAATATAACCTAAAATAAATTAAAATAAAATCTAAACCCTAAACTAAAATAAAATCCTAAACTAAAAATAAAATAAAATAAAACTAAACTTAAAAATAAAATAAAATAGCTAAACAAAATAAAATAAACCTATACCAAATAAAAGTAAATTAAAATAAAAAAACCTAAAGTATATTAAATAAACCTAAAATAAATAAACTAAACTAAATAAAATAAAAAAATAAACCTAAATAAAATAAAAAAATAAAATAAATAATAAAAAATTAACTAAATAAACCTAAACCATCGGTTTGCTTAATTTGAAAACAAACTAAACTCTAAATCCTAAATGCTAACGTTAACCCAAGCCCTAAATGACACAGGCCAAACCCTACACTGACCCTAGGCCTGGAGATCACAAGTGACCTACCACACAACCACAATGCTGACTCTAAACCAGACCCTAAACTAAATGAGCCCTTGACCCAACCCTGACTCTAACCACAAACCCAAAACTGAACACTAAACCCTAGCCTAAAACACTAAAACCTAAACCCTAAACCCTAAACCCTAACCCTAAACCCTAAACCCCAAAACCCTAAACCATGAACCCTAAACCCTAAACCCTAAAAACCTAAACACTTAAAAATAAATTATATAAAAAAATCTAAACCTAAATAAATTTAAAAAAATAAAATGAAATAAAAACCTAAACTAAAACTTAAGCCTAAACCTAAAAAATAAAAGAAAATAAAAAAATAAACTAAAAAAATAAAATAAATAAATATAAAATAAACTAAAAAAATAAAATAAACCTAAAAATAAAAACCTAAATAAAATTAAAATTGAAAAATGACCGATCCGATCTATTGCTTATGGAACTATGTCATTACATTAGAGGTTATAGGTTTTGATTTCTATGTGCTCATTTTTATCTATGTTATCACTTGTGCCTTAAAAAACTCGGTGTGTTACTTGGTTGACGAAATTTAAAAGAAGAAATGTTAAATATGAATTTGTTCTCTATTAAAAAAAATAAAACTAAAAACCCTAAACCCTAAACTAAGGCTTAAACCCTAAACCTAAAACCTAAACCCTAAACTAATGCTAAACCCTAAACCCTAAACCATAAAAAGCTAAAATGCTAAACCTAAACTAAATAAAACCTACAAAAAATAACTTAAAAAACCTAAGCCAAAGTAAATAAAATAAAAAATGAAAACTAAACTGAAATTAAATTAATAAAAAAATAAACTAAACTAAAAAAAATAATAAACCTAAACAAAATAAAAACTAAACTTAAAATTAAAATAAAATAAACCTAAGGTAAAATAAAATAAAAACTAAATAAAAACCTAAACCTAAAAAATAAACCTAAAATTAAACCTAAAAATAAATAGTAAATAAAACCTAAACCATAAACTAAAAAAAACAAAACCTAAACCTAAAATAAAAATCAAATAAACAAAATTAAATAAACCTAAACCTAAACTAAAATAAATAAAACATGTTCCTAAAAAATAAACCAAAACCTAATTCTAAACCTAAAAAAGTAAACAAATATAAAAACCCTAAACTAAAAATAAATAAACTTAAAATAAGTAAACTCAATTAAATAAAAAGAAAAAATAAACCTAAATAAAATAAAATAAAATAAATAAAAATAAACTAAATGAATTAAATAAACCTAAATCTACCTGTTTACTTTTTTTAAAAAAAATTTAAACCCTAAATTCTATACTCTAAACCCTAAACGTATAATCATAAACCGTAAACCTTACACCCTAAGAAACCCTAAACCCTAAACCCTAAATCCTAAAAGCATAAACCCAAAAACCCTAAACCCTAAACCTTAAACCCTAAACCACAAACCTTAAACCTTAAACCTTAAACCTCAAACCCTAAACCTTAACCTAAAGTAACTAAATAAATTAATAAATAAGGCTAAACCATAAAACATAAGAAACCTAAACCCTAAGAATGGGTAATCGATGGTAGGAATAACATCATAAACCAGGCTAAGTCTAGATAAAGTGGTGGAGGCGAATGTGAAGGAGACAGTTATCACAGTGGTGGTGGGGGATATGGAGGTGGTGGTTGGAGTAGTGGTGCTTATGGAGGGAGAGGGCTGAGGTTACTATGGTGGTGGCGGAGGGAGACATCGGGGATATGATGGTGGATCCCGCTACTCGAGAGGCCAGGGTGGCTCTAATGGGAACTGAACAAACTAAAGAATGGTTGATTCGATCTAATGCTAATAGAACTGTCTAATTATAGTAGAGATAGTTCTAGTTATCTAGGGTTTTTGATTTTCTCTATGTGTGCTCATTTTTTATCTATGTTGTCTCTTGTGTCTTAGAAAACTTGGTGTGTTACTTGGTTAATGAAATCAAAAAGAATAGATGTTGAATATGAATTTATTCTCTATTAAAAAAAAATCTTAAACCCTAAACTAAAACCTGAACCCCAAACCTAAACCCTAAACCCTAAACCCTAAACCTTAAACCTTTAAAGCCTAAACTCCTAAACCCTAAACCCTAAAACCCTAAACCCTAAACCCTAAACCTAAACCCTAAACCCTAAACCTTAAACCCTAAAACCTTAAACCCTAAAACTAAAAACTTAAACCCTAAACCCTAAACCCTAAATGTTAAACTTTAAATAAAAAATAAACTTAATATACTAAATAAACTTAAACCTACCAGTTTATTTAATTTTAAAAAATAAACTTGAAACTCTAAATCCTAAACCCTAAATCTACAACACTAAACCTACAACCTAGCTTAATAATAATTGGAATGAAAATAAACTTGAGAACTAAATTCCTATTTTTATTTTTGTCAAGCTTTGCAACATCACTATCTTTTCTAATAAATTGGATCAAATCCTTTTCAAGCTCTCTTATAATGGTGATTTGTTTTAGAGGTTTGGACTTTAATTAAAAATAGAACACCTCTAATGTTTCATTAAACTTTGGAACAATATCATTTCCATTTCTTATTCAATTTTAGCTTGGAGAATTTTAATAACTTCATCCTGATACTCGCTTAAAGGGTTTTACTTACCTTTTAACTACTATTGTTGCTTTCATATTGAAAATGTTAATCATACTTTTGTTAATAGTGCTATTACATCCAAACTTTGGATATGGTATGATGATTTATTTAAGACTAACTATTTTCATGGCTCTCTTTTGTTATATCAACTTCTTGATGTTTGTTTCCTTGAAATTATGAAAGGTCATATCAAAGTTTTAATTATTATTAGCCTTATTTGGTTCATTTGGATGGATAGAAATAATGCTAAATATTGTGTCATCCATATCAACCATAAAAGGATCCTTATTAGAACAAAAGAAAAAATTCGTGCTATGTTTAATGCAAATTTAATTAGCAATTTTCACTTTAGAGGTTATAAATTTGTGGCTAAAAAACTAGGTATCACTTTGCATGATGACCCTTCCTACAAGAGTATTAGGATTATACATTGGATTAAGCATAAGATAAATTATATTAAGATCAATACTGATGGTTCTATTTCCCCAACCAAATATGGCTGTGGTGGAATTCTTAGGGATTCTAAAGGCACTGTCATTTGTGCTTTTGCCAACACCCGCAAAGCTTGTTCTATTATTTATGTCAAGTCATGGTGTTAACAACGCTATTGATATTTGTTTAAGTAAAGGCCTCTTTAATATTTAGATTGAAGTTGATGCTCTTCGTTTACTTGATATGCTCAATAATAAAAAAATGGGAAATGTTGACTTATTTTATCATCTTAATCACACTAAAAAGCTTTTTTCTCAAGTCTGCTACAAAATTTCACACATTCTTCATGAAGGTAATGCTTGTGCTGATTTCCTGGATATTTTGGGAGGGGAATTAAATGAGCTCACTTTATTTGGTAACTATAGCCTACCTAAGCATCTGTGTGGTCTAGTCAATCTGGATAACACTAGACTACCTTACCTCAGATTTTAACCTTCTGCTCTTTTATTGATCTTTTGCTATGGTGGTTTTATTCAGTCTATTTTTTGTTATTATTTTGTGCTCCCCTCACTAGAAAGTGGTCTTTTCTAAGTTTATTTCTATACTTATACCCCTTCCTCTCCCCCATTGTATACTTCGACCTATTTTTTTTGCATCATTGTGGTGCTATTTTTAATTGGTTTCCCTATCCTGAGCTGGTGGTTTTATTTTGTAGCTCATGCCAGGTCTCTTGTTGTGGGTGCTGATTTTGGCCTACCCCTTTTATCAATGAATGTTGGGTTTGCCTCTAGTTTTGGCAAGTTGGGGCCTTTTTTGAATTGGATTTATAGATGTTATGGTTGGTTCTGCTGGTTGCTGCTATTTGTTTCTTTCATCTACAAGGAAGTTTTGGGTGGTTATATTTTTATGGCAGTTGTTGGCCTCTTATGGCTTGGCTTAGATTTGTATTTTTTGGTGGCTCTTATTCTCCTTTCCTAGTTTAGCTTAAAGGTTTCTGCTGGTTGGTTCCATCTACCTTGTGAATTGGAGTTAGCTGTTCTATGATTGTTGTCTCCCCATTTTCTTCTTTGTAGTGACTGTCTACTCTTTGGGATTTGGAAGGGGTTCTATTTGCATCTGGCCTTGCTCCTTTCTTTACAGTTTTGCTGCTTGTGGTTTGGTGGTCCTCCTTGGCCTTTTATAGTTTAGCTGGGTGACTACCATTTTTTTTCTTATTAATTTTGGAGATTTTTAGGTGGGTTGTTTGTTCTTTGTTCTTTTTTGGGCTCAGATAGCTCTATCTATTGGTTGGTTTTGTTTGTTGACTAGGTTGATTGGCTATTTTGGCTGGCTAGGTTGATTGGCTGGCTGGATGTGTTGGTTGTGCTTGATGGTTAGTTTAGGTGCTTTTGGTTGAGTTTTGGTTTTCTCCGCTTCTAGGTTGGTTATCCTCTCTTAGTGATATTTTCCTTTGTTCTTGCTTCCCGATTTGTTGGTTTTCTTGCTCATCCCATTAGCTATTCCTGTGCTTTTAGTGGCTATTTTGTTGGTGGAGGATATGAGCTCTTATGGGTTTATTTTAGGACTTATTGTTGAGGGTTGCTTTGAGGGGTTTTTTGTGGCTATTGTCTTGTCTTGGATGCTTGTGCCATGGCTTGATGTTGGGCTTTATGTTGGCGTTAGTATTGACTCATTAGTTTGGTTGGCTCTTATTTCTTGATATTTGCCTCTAGTTGGTGATGGTGGATTTGCTTTCCTTTTGCTTTCCTTGGTGATTTTGATGGTAATTTATGGATTCCCTCTCTCTCTATGCTATGGCTTTCCTCTCTCTCTGCTTATCTTCTATTTTGCTATTTGTGTGGGGGTTTTGCCCTAGGATTTAGATTGCTAGTGCTCTGGAAATAGTTGTGGGTTGTTCTTAGCCACAGACCCTACTGTAACTTCTAGAATGTTGGCTTGATGTGTTTAGTCTATTATGGGTTTTGGTTGGTGGGTTAGCTGCTGACTAGCTACTAGCTGGCTAGTTTCTCTTTTCTTTTTCTTTTCTGTGCAAGAACTAGACCACAATGGATTGTTTTGCCTTGGATGGTTGCTTATAGTAGGTATGCTGGCTATGATGGCCTTGATGTTTCCCCATGTCTTCTTTTTGGTAGCATGCATATGATTGTAACCCTTCTCATGAAGTTTAGATACTCATATGTATTGTTGCCCCTTGAGATGATCTTAACGACTGAGCCTTCTCTTTCTCTTTCTAAATTGTTTAGTTTATCATTTTCCCATGAGCTATGACCATTGCCTTTATAGTGCAAATTTCTTTTGTGGTTGGAACTTCAGATGGAATGATCTTTACTAAACCAACTCAAGAACTGTTGATGTGGATCTTGCTTATGTTCCCTTCTCAAAGGGATGAGTCGCAATTGACTAGTCCTTTAATATTTTCTTAAGTTTTATTAGTCTTTTTGTGTTTTTTCTCATTTGCTTTTATGTTGTTGCTTTTTTCTTTTATTTTCTTTTTCATTTTACTTAGATGGGAGTTTAGCTCTTTAGGTTTCTTAGCTCTATGAGCGAGAAATTTGAGCTTTACCTTTTAAGGACATTGTATCCTTTATTTTATGTTTATATAATTTAACTTTCCCTAAAAAAACCTAAACCCTATGAATGCATAGAACCTTGACGGCAGAAACATCACCGTCAACTAGGCTTAGTCGAGATCTGGCAGTGGAGGCAAAGGCGATACTACATTATCACAAAGGTGGTGGGGCATCGAGGTGTGATTGACAGGTGGTGGTGCAATGGTGGTTATGAAGGCGTGAGGAGTGACGAAGGTTATAGCCGTGGTGTTGGTGGAGGGAGAGAACCAGGATATGATGGTGGATCTAACTACTTTAGAGGTTGGGGTGGTTCTGATGGGAACTAGAGAAACTAAAGGACGGTCGATCGAATCTGTTGCTTATGGAACTGTGTCTTTACAGTAGAGATGGTTCTAGTTATCTAGAATTTTTGATTTGCTCTATGCATGCTCATTTTTTATCTATGTTATCGCTTGTGTCTTAGAAAACTTCATGTGTTACTTAGATGAAATAAAAAAAGAAGAAATGTTGAATATGAATTTGTTCTCTATTGAAAAAACCAAAAACCTAAACCCTAAACCTAAAACCTAAACCCAAAAAACCCTAAACCCTAAACTCTAAACCCTAAACCCTAAACCCTAAACCCTAAACTCTAAACCCTAAATAAATAAGTAATAAACTAAATATACTAAATAAACTAAACCTATCGATTTACTTAATTTATAAAAAAACCTTAAACCCTCAATCCTAAACTCTAAACCATAAACCCTGAACCCTAAAACTAACCCTAAACCTACAACACTAAACCTACAACCTAACTTAATAATAATTGGAATGAAAATAAACATGGGAACTATATTTTGATTTCTATTTTTGACAAGTTTTGCAACATCGCTATCTATTCTAATAAACCAGGTCAAATACTTTTCAATCTCTCTTACAATGGTGATTTAATTCTTAAAGTGGTTTGGAATTTTATTATAAATAAATAGAATACCTCTAATTTTATCATTAAACTTTGGAACAATATCATTCCCATTTCTTATTCAATTTTAGCTTGGACGATTTTGAATATCTTCATCTGGTTGATTTCTTGCTTTGGCTTAAAGGGATCTACTTACTTGCTAAGTGCTATTGTTGTTTTCATATTGAAAATGTTAATCATGATTTTTCCAATGGTGCTATTGTTTCAAAATGTTGGATACAATATGATGATTTATTTAACACTCAACTATTTTCACAGCTCCCTTTCATTATATCAACTTCTTGAAGTTTGTTTTCATAAAATTGTGAAAGGTCATATCAAAGATTTTATTACTATTACCCTTATTTGGTTCATTTGGATGGATAGAAATGATGCTAAATATCGTGGCATCCCTATGAACCATAAAAGGATCCTTGCTAGAACTGAAAAAAAATATTGATTTGTTTAATGCAAACTTAATTAGCAATTTTCACTTTAGAGGTTATAAATTTGTGGCTAAAAAACTGGGTAACACTTTGCATGATGATCCTTCCTACAAGAGTATAAGGATTATACATTGGATTAAGCTTAAAGAAAATACTATTAAGATCAATACTGATGGTTCTGTTTCCGAAATAAATATGGCTGTGGTGGACTTCTTAGGGATTCTAAAGGCACTGTCATTTGTGTTTTTTCCTACCCCTTCAAAGCTTGTTCTGTTATTTATGCTGAACTCATGACTATTAACAAAGCTATAGATATTTGTTTAAGCAAACGCCTCTAAAATATTTGGATTGAAGTTAATGCGCTTCCTTTACTTAATATTCTCAATAATAATAATATGGGAAATGTTGACTTATTTTATCTTCTTAATCACACTATAAAGCTTCTTTCTCAAGTTTGCTACAAAATTTCTCACATTCCTCATGAAGGTAATGCTTGTGCTGATTTCCTGGCTAATTTGGGATGGGAATTAAATGAGCTCACTTTATTTGATAGCCATTGCTTACTTAAGCATTTGCATGGTCTAGTCAATTTGGATAACACTGGACTTTCTTAAATCAGATTTGAACTTTATGCTCTTTTGTTGATCATTTGCAATGGTGGTTTTATTCAGTCTATTTTTTTGTTGATTTTTTTATGCTTCCCACACTAGCAAGTGGTTTTTGTTGAGTTTCTTTTGTCACTTAAACCCCATTTTATACTTACATGACCTTTTTTGGGTCAAAGTGGTGCTAGTTTTAATTGGTTTCCCTATTCTCACTGGTTTGCTTTCTATGGCTATGCTTTGTGTCTTCTGGTTGTGCTTGTGCTAGATTTTAACCTATCCTTTTACCAATGAATTTTGGGTTTGCCTCTGGTTTATGGATTTTTTTTGAATTGGATTTACAAATGCTATGGTTGGTTCTACTGGTTGCTGCTATTTATTTCTTTCATCTACTTGGCTATTTTGGGTGGTTATTTTTTCATGGTTGTTGTTGGCCTCTTCTGGCTTAGCTTAGTTTTGGGTTTTTTGGTGGTTGTTGTTCTCCATTCTTGGTTTGGATTGGAGGTTTCTACTAGTTGGTTCCATCTTCCATGTGAATTGGAGTTAGCTGTTATGTGGTTATTATCTCCCCATTTTCTCCTTTGTAGTGATTTTCTGCTCTTTGGGATTTGGAAGGGGTATTGTTTTCCTCTAGCCTTATTCCTTTCTTAACAGTTTTGCTGCTTATGGTTGGGTGGTCCTCCTTGGCATTTTTAAATTGGCTGGGTGACTACCATTTTTGTTTCTTGGTTATTTTAGAGATCTCCATGTGGGTTGTGCCTTTGTCTGCTATTGTTCTTTTCTTTCTTTTTGGCTCTATATTGGCTCTATCTGTAGGTTGGTTTTGTTGGCTGACTGGGCTAGTTGGCTATTTTGGCTGGCTGGGTTGGTTGACTAGGTGGATGTGTTGGCTGTGTTGGATGGTTGGGCTCTTTTAGTTGGGTTTCTGGTCTACTCCTGGGTTGGTTATCCTCTCTTTGGTGTAGCTATTTTTCCTTTAGTTTTTCTTCCTAGTTTGTTGGTTCCTGCACTTTGACTTCACACTCATCCCATTATGGCATTACATTAGCTATTTTGTTGGTGGAGGATATGAGCTCTTGTGGGTTTTGGTCCCATTTTAGGACTTGTTGTTGGGCTACTTGAGGGGTTTTATGGCTACTATCTTGGATGCTTGTCTGGCTTAGTGTTTTGAGCTTTATGTTAGCTATTGGTATTGACTACCTTTGGTTTAGTTGGTGCCCCTTGTTTCTTGATATTTGCCTCTTGGTTGGTGATGGTGGATTTGCTTTTTTTTTTGGTGCCTTGGTGGTGGTTTTGATGGTAATTTATAGTTGCCCTCTTGGTCTCTCAATGTTTTAGCTTTCCTCTCTCTGGGGCTACTTATCTTCTAATATTTTGTTGTTTGGGTGGAGGTTTTGCCCTTGGATTTGGATTGCTAGTGCTCTAGAGATTTTTGGGGGTTCTTCTGGGCCACTCACCATGCTGTAACTTCTAGGATGCTGGCTTTATGTGTTTCATCTATTCTGGGTTTTGGTTAGTGGGTTGGCTTCTGGCTGGCTAATTTTCTTTGTTTTTTTTGGTGCAAGGACTACATCACTATAGACTATTTTGCCTTGGATGGTTGCTTATATCAAGTATATTGGATATGATGGCTGATGTTTCCCATCTTCTCTCTCTTCTAGCATAGCATGCATGATTGTAACCCTTCTTATGAAGTTTGGATGCTCATATGTATTGTTTCCCCTTGAGATGATCTAAACTAAGTCTGAACTTTCTCTTTCTCAGCTCTTTCTAAATTATTTACTTTATCATTTTTCATTGAGCTATGACGATTGCCTTTGTACTATTTTGCAAATTTCTTTTGTAGGTTGGAACTTCTCAGATTGAATGATCTTTACTCAGCCAACTCAAGTACTATTGATATGGAGCTTGCTTATCTTGCCTTCTCAATGGGATCATGAGTTCACTAGTCCTTTTACTATTTTCTTAAGTTTTATTAGTCCTTTTGTGTATTTTCTCATTTGCTTTATGATATTTTTTTTAGCTCTTTTATTTTTTTCCCATTGTATTTAGATGGGGGTTTAGCTTTTAGGTTTCTTGTAGCTCAGTAGTAGAAATTTGAGCATTACCCTTTTAAGGACATTGTATCCTTTATTTTTATGGTAATAAAATTCTAATTTTCCCTAAAAAAAACCTAAACCCTAAGAATGAGTAGAACCTTGATGGAAGGAACATCACTGTCAATCACGTTCAGTCTAGATCTTACGGTGGAGGCAAAGGGGGAGGCAGCGGTTATTGTAGTGGTGGTGGAGGTTCTGGAGGTGCTGGTGGATATGGAGGTGGTGGTCAGAGCATTGGTGGTTATGGAGAAGGGAAGAGTGATGGAGGATGGAGCCAATGTGGTGGCGAAGAGAGAGATCGGGGTTACGATGGTGAATCCCGCTACTCGAGAGGTTGGGGTGGCTCTGATGGGAACTGGAAAAATTGAAGAATGGCCGATCCGATCTACTGCTTATGGAATTTTTCCTTTACAGTATAGACAGTTCTAGTTATCTAGTGTTTTTGATTTGCTCTATGTGTGCTCATATTTTATCTATATTATCTCTTGTGTCTTAGAAAACTTGGTGTGTTACTTGGTTGATGAAATCAAAAAGAAGAAATGTTGAATTTGAATTTGTTCCTTATTAAAAAAGAAAAAAAAACCCAAAAACCCTAAACCCTAAATCCTAAACCCTAAACCATAAAACCCTAAACCCTAAACCCTAAACCCTAAAACCTAAACCCTAAACCTTAAACCCTAAGCCTACAACCCTAAACCATAAATCCTAAACCCTACACCCTAAAAAACCCTAAACCTTAAACCCCTCAACCCTAAACCCTAAACCCTATACCCTAAAACCCTAAATCCTAAACCCTAAACCCTAAAGCCTAAATCATAAACCCTAAAGCCAAAACCCCAAACCATAAACCTAAACTTAAATTAACTAAATATGTTAAAAAATAAAACTAAACCCTAAAACCTAACAAACCTAAACCTAAACCTAAACCTTAAGAGGTAACCTTGATGGCAAAAACATCATCATTAACCACGCTCAGTCTAGATCTGGCAATGGAGGTGAAGGTGGAGGTGGCAGTTATCACAGTGGTGGTGGGGGTTCTAAAGGTGTAAGTGGATATGGAGGTGGTTGTTAGATTAAAGGTGGTTATGGAGGCAGGAAGAGCGACGGAGGTTATAGTTGTGGTGGTGGCGGAGGGAGAGATAGCGGATATGATGGTGGATCCCACTACTCAAGAGGCCAGGGTGGTTTTGATGAGAACTAGAGAAACTGAAGAATAACCAATCTGCTTATGAACTATGTCTTTATAGTAGAGAGATAGTTCTAGGGTTTTGATTTGCTCTATGCGTGCTCATTTTTTATCTATGTCATCACTTGTGTCTTAGAAAACTTGGTGTGTTACTTGGTTGATGAAATAAAAAAGAATAAATGTTGAATCTGAATTTGTTCTCTATTAAAAAAAACCAAAAACCCTTAACACTAAACTAAAACCAGAACCCTAAACCTATGAGAGATCGAGGTGGTTTAGATGGGAACTGGAGAAACTGAAGAATGACCAATCCGATCTGCTTATGAAACTTTGTCTTTACAGTAGAGATAGTTCTAGTTATCTAGGGTTTTTTACTTGCTATATGCATGCTCATTTTTTATCTATGTCATAACTTGTGTCTTAGAAAACTTGGTGTGTTACTTGGTTAATGAAATCAAAAAGAAAAAATATTGAATTTGAATTTGTTCTCTATTTAGTGACTTCTTGGAATGATGATATTATGGAAAGTTCAACCTTCTTAGCATATTATAGCTTCTCTTATAGGATCCTCGAGTCACCACTAAGTCAATCTCAAGAGGTGAACCCGATTGATTTAGAATGATACTCATTAATAAGAAAGGAAAGGATTGAAACTACTAAAGCTATTATTTTTATTTAGACTCGGAGAGCTTTTAATAGAATAAAATCAAGAGCATCAGAAGAAGACAATATATAAGTAGAATCAGCCTTCTTCATTAATTTCTTTTTGGGTGGAGGTACATAATAGACATATAATAAGGTAAACAGAGTAAGGGATTTAGTGCCCTTATCCGCAGATAGAACACTCCTGCCAGCAGAAGAGGAGCTAGCAGGAGAGGTGGTAGCTACAATGGTGGAGGGAGTACTGGACACATAGTGGTACACTGACTATCCTGCAAGTATGGTGAGTTCAGCCTAAACCTCCCCCGAAATGCCCTTATAACTAGCAAACCTTGTGGTGTTGGTGGTTTGAGCTACTCGTGCACTTGAAAGAAAGCTTCTTGATCTTAGAAATGAACTTAGAGGTTGATAGGGAGGTAACCTAACCTTCTTTGGTCTTAAGAGGATCAAAGTATCCCCAAGGATTACTCTAATGGAACTGATAGTTGTTCTAATAAGTATTCTTTAGGGATAATTATGGCCCAATTTGTAACTGCACTCAAGGTTGCCCTTAAAAGTGATACAATCCTCTAAGACATGGCCTAACATGCAGGGGTAGGGCAATAGCTAGGATCATAGCTCTTGCCCACTTCCTTCGGTCTCTTATGCTCTGGTAACTGAAAGTCAAGTTTCTTTAAGAGATTCTTAAAGATTTTTCTAGCTACCTCCCTTTTGAATGAATATGGCTTATTCAATCTATTGGCAAGAGTAAGTGGAAAGTAGCTACTTGGCGATATGAATATCACTACGGGTAGGATGATGATGAGGTAGGAAATGGTCATTATGCGCGTGGCCTATGATGGCCGGTGGTGGAAGAGGAAGTGGCGAGGCTACTAAGCTTGTTGTCTCTCATACTGAACTCTGGCTGGCTGCTTCCCTCTGTCCATTGACACAACTGTCCTTGGATTCTTCTCAAACACCTTATACTACTTGGGCTTAGATGATTGTGAAAGGACAAGCTTGGCTTCCTCTTGTAAGAGCCTATTGATTAATTTCTCAAATGTTTTGATGGTAAATCCCTTAAGCATGAAGGCTACCAGGCCATGGATATTCTTAAGAAGAATCTCAATGGAATGCTATTCGGACACTGTGGTTAGCATTTCATGCTCAGTTCCACCCGAGATTGTAATCCAATACCGTTGAGTTTATATTTCTAAATGAGGTTGCCTACTCACCCTTTGCTAAGCTCCACTAACCTCTTGATAAAGAGTCTAACTCAACAAAGTCATCACCAAACTGCTAATTAATCAAATGCAACACCGAAACGCTATTGAAAATGTGGAAGAGGATGATAACATACAAATCTCTAAAGTGTAAATGTGTTATCGTGAGTTCCCACTGTTATCAAAGATCTTGAAGAATGGTGGCAAAAAAAGCCTAAATAAAATAAAATTAAAAAAAACCTAAACCTAAAAATGAACCTAAAAATAAATAAAAATAAAAGTAAACCTAAAATAAATAAAATAAAATAAACATAAACCTAAACTAAAATAAATAAAATATTAACCTAAACCTAAACCCTAAATTAAATAAAATAAAATAAACTAAAAATAAACCTAAACCTAAACTAAAAAAAACCTAAAAATAAAACTCAAAACATAAACCTAAGAAAATAAAATAAAAACCTAAACCTAAACCTAAAAATAAAAAATAAAACTTAAACCTAAAAAATAAAATAAAAAATAAAACTAAACTAAAAAAAGGAACATAAACCTAAAAAATAGACTAAAGTAAAAACACCTAAACTAAAATAAATAAACCTAAAATAAATAAATTTAACTAAATAAAAATAAAAAAAATAAACCTAAATAAAATATAAATAAAATAAACTAAAATAAATAAAAAATAAACTAAATAAGCTAAATAAACCTAAACCTACTAGTTTACTTAATTTAAAAAAAACCCTAAACCCTAAACCCTAAAGCAACAACCCTAAACCCTAAACTTTAAACCCTAAACACTAAACCTTAAAAAACCCTAAACCTTAAACCCTAAATCCTGAACCCTAAAAACCCTAAACCTAAAAGCCTAAACCCTAAACCCTAAACCCTAAACCCTAACCCTTAACCCTAAATCCTAAAACTTTAAACCCTAAAATCCTAAACACTAAACCTTAAACCCTAAAAAACTGAAAACCTAAAACCTAAACCTAAACTAAATAAAATCTAAAAATAAAATAAATAAAAAAGCCTAAACCTAAATAAAATAAAAAAATAAAATAAAATAAAAACCTAAACTAAAACCTTAACCTAACCTAGTAATAAAATAAAATAAACTAATAAAAATAGAATAAAATAAAAAATAATAACATAAACTAAACTAAAAAAATAAAATAAACCTAAGAATAAAAAACCTAAATGAAACAAAAACTAAACGTAAAATAAAAACAAAATAAACCTAAAATAAAAAAAATAAAAATTTAATAAAACTGAAACATAAAAAATAAACCTAAAAATAAATAAAAAATAAAACCTAAACCCTAAACTAAAAAAACCTAAACCTAAAATAAAAATAAAATAAACCTAAACCTAAACTAAAATAAATAAAACCTAAACCTAAATCTAAAAATAAACCTAAACCTAAACTAAAAAATAAAACTTAAAAATAAACCTAAAATAAAAACCTAAACCCTAAACTTAAAAAAATAAAATAAAAACCTAAACCTAAACCTAAAAATAAAAAATAAAACCTAAACTTAAATAAAAAAAAGAAAACTCAACTAAAAAAAACCTAAACATAAAAAATAAAAAACTTAAATAAACCTAAAATAAATAAACTAAAATAAATAAATATAAAAAAGAAACCTAAATAAAAATTAAAAATCAAATAAACTAAAATAATTAAAAAATATATATAACAAATAAACTAAATTAACCCAAACCTACCGATTTACTTAATTTTTTAAAGAAAATAAAATAAACCCTAACCTAGCCCTAAACCCTAAAAAAAACTAAAATCCTAAACCAACGCTTTATTTTTTAATAAACCTAAACTAAAACTTGAACCTTAAACCTAAAACCTTAACCCTAAACCTAAACCCTAAAAAATAAAAAATAAAAAAATAAAACCCCTAACCTTAAACCCTTAAACCTTAAAACTAAACCTAAAACCCTAAACCCTAAATACTAAACCCAAAACCCTAAACTATAAAACCTAAACCCTAAACCCTAAACCCTAAAAACCTAAAAACCTAAACCTAAACCTAAACCCTAAAAACTTAAACCTAAACCTAAAAAATAAAATCTAAACCTAAATAAAATAAATAAAATAAAATAAAAAAAAATAAAAAAAAAATAAACTAAAAAAAAAAAAATAAACTAAATAAATAAAATAAAATAAACTAAAATAAATAAATAGTAAACTAAATAAAAAACTAAAATAAAAAAAAACCTAAATTAAAACCTAAAACCCTAAAGCCTAAAACTAACCCTAAACCCTAAACCCTAAACTCTAAACCAACAACACTAAACCTACAACCATAAACCCTAAACTCTAAACCCTAAACCATAAACCCTAAACACTAAAAAAACCCTAAACCCTAAACCCAAAACCCTAAAACCCTAAACCCTAAACCTCAACCAGCCCGGCCTAGATCTGGGGAGAAGGCAGAGGCGTCATCAGTTGTGGTGGGGATTTGGAGGTGTTGAGGAATGGTGGTTATGGAGGCGGAGGAGCTGGGGTTATCATGGTGGCGGAGGGAGAGATCAGGATATGATGGCGGATACCTCCACTCGAGAGGCCAGGGTGGTTCTAATGGGAACTTAAGAAACTAAAGAACAGTTGATCCTATCTGCTACTTATAGAACTTTGTCTTTACAGTAAAGATGGTTCTAGTTATAAAGGATTTTGATTTTCTATGTGTGCACATTTTTGATCTATGTCGTCGCTTGAAAAGAAGAAATGTAGAATATGAATTTATTCTCTCTTTAAAAAAATCCAATAACCTTAAACCCTAAACTTAAAACCTAAACCTTAAACCGCAAACACTAAAATTCATAAACCTAAACCTTAAACCCTAAACCCTAAACCCTAAACCCTAAACCCTAAAACTCTAAACCCTAAACCCTAAAACCCTAAACCCTAAAACCCTAAACCCTAAACCCTAAACACTAAACAACCCAAAACCCTAAACCATAAACCCTAAACCCTAAATTTCATACCCAAACCCTAAACCCTAAACTCTAAACCCTAAACCCTAAACTCTAAACCCTAAACCCTAAACCTTAAACCTTAAAGTTAAACCTAAAAAATAAAATAAAACAAAAACCTAAACTAAAATCTAAACCCTAAAAATAAAAAATAAAATAAAATAAAAATAAAAACTAAACTAAAATAAAATAAAAACCTAAACTAAACTAAAAAATAAAAAAAAACCTAAATAAAATAAAAACTAAACCCAAAATAAAATTAAAATAAACCTAAAATAAAATAAAATAAAAACTAAATAAAAACTTAAACCTAAAAAATAAACCTAAGAATGAATAAAAAATAAAACCTAAACCTTAAAAAAAAACCTAAACCTAAAATAGAAATAAAATAAGCCTAAACTAAGATAAACTTAGTTAAAATAAATAAAACCTAAAACTAAACCTAAACTTAAACTGAATAAAATAAAATAAACTAAAAATAAACCTAAACCTAAACTAAAAAATAATACCTAAAAATAATCCTAAAATAAAAACCTAAACCAAAACCTAAAAAATAAAAAATAAAACCTAAACCTAAAAAATAAAATAAAAATAAAACTAAACTAAAAAATAAACTGAAACCTAAAGTTAAACCTAAAAATAAATTAAAATAAATAAACTTAAAATAAATAAATTAAACTAATTAAAAATAAAAAAACCAAAAAAAAACCTTAAATATATAAAATATAAACTAAATAATCCTAAACCAACTTGTTTACTTAATTTAAAAAAAAATTTAAAAAACCTTAAACCCTAAAATAAGCTAAAAAGACCAAAACCTACTAGTTTGTTTATTTTAAAAATAAACCAAGACTAGAACCGAAAAACCTAAACCAAAAACCTAAACCCTAAAACTTACACCATTAAAAAAAAACCCTAACCTAAACCCTAAACCTAAACCCTAAACCCTAAACCTACAACTCTAAAACCATAAACCCAAAACCCTAAAACCCTAAACCTAAACCTAAAACCTAAAACCTAAACCCTAAAGTATAAACTATAAATCAAACTATAAACCCTAATCCTAAAACCTAAGTTAAAGTATAAAACTAAACTAAACTAAACTAAACTCTAATTAACTCCTAAACCTAAACCTAAATAAATAAATTATAAAACCATAAACCCTAAACCCTAATCACTAAATCTTAAACACTAAACCCTAAACCCTGAAAACCTAAAAACCTTAAACCCTAATTCCTAAACCCTTAACCTAAATCCCTAAACCTACAACACTAAACCCTAAATCCTAAACCCTTAACCAACCATAGACCCTAAACCATAAACCCTAAACTAAACTCTAAACTTAAATAAACTAAACCCTAAACTCCTAAACCCCAAAACCTAAACCCTAAACCCTAAACCCTAAACTCACTAAACCATAACTTAAACCTTAAAACCCTAAACCCTAAAGCCTAATCCTTAAACCCTAAACTAACCTAAATCCTAAGCTAACCTAAATAATAACCAAATAAAAAACTTAAACCTAAAAAATAAAACCTAAATCTAGTATAAAAAAAACATAAACATAAAATAAAAATAAAATAAACCTAAACTAAGATAAACTAAACTAAAATACTTAAAACCTAAACCTAAACCTAAAATAAACTAGACCTAAACCTAATCCTAAAAAAATAAAATAAAATAAAATAAAAATAAACCTAAACTTAAACTAAAAAATAATACCTAAAAATAAACCTAAAATAAGAACCGAAAATTTAAGCCTAAAAAACATAAACCTAAAAATAAAAAATAAAACCTAAACCTAAAAATAAAAAAATAAAACATAAACCTAAAAAATAAAGTAAAAAATAAAACTAAATTAAAAAATAAACTAAACTAAATAAAAATAAAAATAAACCTAAAAATAAATAAAATAAAATAAACTAAAATAAATAAAAATAAACTAAATAAACCTAAACTTACCAGTTTACTTAATTTAAAAAAATTACAAAAAAAACCTAAACCCTAAACCCTAAACCCTAAACCGTAAACCCTAAAACCCTAAACATAAAACACTAAACCTTAAACCCTAAACCGAAACCCTAAACCCTAAAAACTTAAACACTATACTCTAAACCCTAAACCCTAAACCCTAAACAATAAAATCTACAACTTTAAACCCTAAACCCTAAACCCCAAGCCCTAAACCCTAAACCCTAAACCATAAAACCAAAACCCTAAAGCACAAACCCTAAAAACCTAAAAACCTAAACCTAAATAAAATAAAACCTAAAAAAAATAAAATAAAAAATAAAAACAAAACTAAAATAAAATAAATAAAAACCTAAACTAAATTAAAAAATAGAATAAACCTAAACAAAATAAAAGCTAAATGTAAAATAAAAATAAAATAAACTTAAAATAAAATAAAATAAAAACTAAATAAAAACCTAAACCTAAAAAATAAACCTAAAAATAATTAAAAAATAAAACATAAACCCTAAACTTAAAATAAACCAAATAAAATAAACCTAAACTTATACTAAAATAAAATAAACTAAAGTAAATAAAACCTAAACCTAAACCTAAACCTAAACTAAATAAAAAAATAAACAAAAAAATAAATCAAAACCTAAACTAAAAAATAAACCTAAAATAAAACCTAAACCTAAACCTAAAAAAATAAAATAAAACCTAAACCTAAACATAAAATAAAAAAAGAAACCTAAACCTAAAAAATAAAATAAAAAATAAAACTCAACTAAAAATAAACCTAAACCTAAAAAAATAAACAAAAAAAATAAAAACAAACTAAAATAAATAAATCTATAATAAATAAACTATACTAAATAAACATAAAAAATATATCTACATAAAAATAAAAAATAAAATAAACTAAAATAAATAAAAAATAAACTAATTAAATCTAAGCCCACCAGTTTACTTAATTTTAAAAAAGATAAATAATTAAAATAAACAAAATAAAATTTAAACCTAAACTAAAATAAATAAAACTTAAAACTAAACCCAAAATAAAATAAACCTAATCCTAAACATAAACAAAATAATATTAATAAACAAAATAAAATAAACCAAAACCTAAACTAAAATAAATAAAACCTAAACCTAAACCTAAAATGAAGTAAACCTAAACCTAAAACTAAACTAAATAAAACAAAATAAACTAAAAATAAACCTAAACCTAAACTAAAAAATAAAACCTAAAAATAAACATAAAATAAAAAACTAAAACCTAAACCTAAAAAAAGAAAATAGATCCTAAAAATAAAAGATAAAACCAAAACCTAAAAAGTAAAATAAAATAAAATTAAACTAAAAAATAAACATAAACCTAAAACTAAACCTATAAAACAAACAAAAATAAATAAACGTAAAATAAATAAACCAAACTAAATAAAAAAAAAAAAAAATAAACTAAAATAAATAAAAGTTAAACAAAATAAACAAAATAAACCTAAACTTACTAGTTTACTTAATTTTTTTTTTTAAAACTAACTTAAATTCTAAACCCTAAAAATAAACTAACAAAAACCAAAACAACAATTTTACTTATTTTAAAATTAAACCTAAACTAAAACCTAAACCCTAAACTAAAAGCCTAAACCCTAAACCCTAAACCATAAACTAAAACCCTTCTAGACCTAAAACCTAAACCAACTAAACCCTAAACCTAAACCTAATCCTAAACCCTAAACCCTAAACCCTAAAACTCTAAACCTAAAGTCTAAACCCTAAACCTAAACTATAAACTATAACCCTAAAACCCTAAACCCTAAAACTATAAACTCTAAACCCTAAACCTAAACCTTAAACAAATAAAACCAAAACTTAAAACCCTAAACCTAATCCTAAACCTAAAACTAACCATAAACCAACCCTAAATAACCCTAAAATAAACCCTAAACCCTAAACCCTAAACCCTAAACCCTAAACCTAACCAAACTAAAAATCCTAAACCTTAAAAGCTAAAAACTTAAACCTAAACTAAATAAAACATAAAAATAAAATAAATAAAAAACCTAAACCAAAAATAAATAAAAAATAAAATAAAATAAAAACATAAACTAAAACCTAAACCTAAACCTAAAAAGAAAAAAATAAAAATAAAAAATAAAAACTAAACTAAAATAAAATAAATAAAAACCAAAACTAAAGAAAAAATAAAAACCTAAATAAAATAAAAACTAAACCTAAAATAAAAATAAAATAAACCTAACATAAAATAAAATATAAATTAAATAAAAACCTAAGTAAAAATTAAAATAAAAATAAACCTAAATAAAAAAGTAAAATAAACTAAAATAAATAAAAAATAAACTAAATAAACCTAAACCTCTTAGTTTACTTAACATAAAATAAAAAAAAAATAAAAAATAAAAAATCCTAACCCTAAACCCTAAACCCTAAACCCCAAACCCTAAAACCTACAACCCTAAACCCTAAACCCTAAACCTAAACCCCAAATCTTAAACCCTAAACTTGAGAAAAAACCAAAACCTAAAATAAACAAAATAAAATAAACCTAAACCTAAACTAAAATAAACTAAACTAAAATAAATAAAGCATAAACCTAAACCTAAAATAACCTAAACCTAAACTAAATAAAATAAAATAAACTAAAAATAAACATAAACCTAAATTATAAAATAAAACCTAAAAATAAACCTAAAAAAATAAGATAAAAACCTAAACCTAAACCTAAAAATAAAAAATAAAACCTAAACTTAAAAAAAAAAACTCAACTAAAAAATAAACCTAAACCTAAACCTAAATCTAAAAAATAAACTAAAATAAAAAACCAAAACTAAAATAAATAAACTAAACTAAATAAAAATAAAAAATAAACCTAAATAAAAATAAAAATAAAATAAACTAAAATAAATAAAAAATAAACTAAATAAATCTAACCATACCAATTTACTTAATTTAAAAATAGATAAATAATTAAAATAAAAAAAATAAAATAAACCTAGACCTAAACTAAAATAAATAAAACTTAAACCAAAACCTAATATAAACTAAACCTAAATCAAAACCTAAACTCAATAAAATAAAATAAAATAAACTAAAATAAATAAAACCTTAAAACAAACTAAACTAAAATAAACAAAACCTAAACCTAAACCAAACCTAAACCTAAATAAAATAAATTAAATTAAAAATAAACCTAAACTAAAAAATAAAATTAAAAATAAACCTAAAATATAAACTAAAACCTAAAACTAAAAAAAAACAAACCCAAAAAAATAAAAATAAAACCTAATCCTTAAATATAAATAAAAATAAAACTAAACTAAAAAATAAACATAAACCTAAACCCTAAACCCTAAAAACTTTAAACCTTAACGCATAAACACTAAACCCTAAACCATAAACCCTAAACCCTGAACCTAAACCCTAAACTCAAAAATCCTAAATCCTAAAACCCTAAACCCTAAACCCTAAACCCTAAACCCTAAACCTTAAACACTAAAACCTAAACCCTAAAAACCTAAAAAAGTTAAACCCAAAACCTTAAAACTAACCCTAAACCTATAAGCCAAAACCTACAACCCTAAACCCTAAACCCTAAAAACCTTAAACCATAAACTAAACCTAAACCTGAGCTAACCTAATCTTAACCCTTAATGCTAAACCCTAAACCCTAAACCCTAAACCCTAAAACTAAACCCTAAACCCTAAACTAACCCTAAACCCTAAAAAAAAGCTAAACACTTAAACCAAAACTAAATAAACCTAACAAAATAAATAAAAAACTTAAACCAAAATAAAATAAAATAAAATAAAATATAAACATAAACTAAAACCTAAACCTAAACCTAAAAATTTAAAAAAAAATAAAAACTAAACTAAAATAAAATAAATAAAGACCAAAACTAAAGAAAAAAAAATAAAAAAGCCTAAATAAAATAAAAACTAAACCTAAAATAGAAATAAAATAAATTTAAAATAAAATAAAATAAAAATTATATAAAAACTTAAATAAAAATGAAAAGAAAAACCTAAATAAAAAAATTAAAATAAACTAAAATAAATAATAAAAACAAAATAAACCTAAACCTACTAGTTTACTTAACATAAAAAAAATCCTAACCCTAAACCTACAGCACTAAACCCTAAACCCTAAACCATAAAACCCTAAACCCTAAACCCTAAATAAACCCTAAACCTAAAACCCTAAACCTTAAACCCTAAAATTTAAACCCTAAACCCCAAACCCTAAACCTATAACCCTAAATCCTAAACCTTAAACACCAAACCCTAAACCCTAAACTTAAAAAAAAACCAAAACCTAAAATAAACAAAAGAAAATAAACTTAAACCTAAACTAAAATAAAATAAACTAAAATAAATAAAACCTAAACCTAAAATAACCAAAACATAAACCTAAACATAAACTAAATAAAATAAACTATATTAAAAATAAACATAATCATAAACTAAAAAATAAATCCCAAAAAAAAAACCTAAAATAAAAACCTAAAACCTAAACCTAAAAAAATAAAATAAAAACCTAAACCTAAAAATAAAAAATAAAACCTAAACATAAAAAATAAAATAAAAATAAAACTCAAGTAAAAAAAAACCTAAACCTAAACCTAAACCTAAAAAATAAACTAAAATAAAATACCAAAAATAAAATAAATAAATCTAAAATTAATAAACTAAACTAAATAAAAATAAAAAGTAAACCTAAATAAAAATAAAAAATAAAATAATCTAAAAAAATAAAAAATAAACTAAATAAAACTAAACCTACTCGTTTACTTAATTTTAAAAAAACCCCTAAACTCTAAGCTAACCCTAAACCCTAAACCCTAAAAATAAATTAAAAAAGCTAAAACCCACCAGTTTACATATTTTTAAAATAAACCTAAACTAAAACCTGAACCCTAAACCTAAAACTCTAAAAAAAACCCTAACCCTAAACTACAATAAAAACCCTAACCCTAAACCCTAAACCCTAAATCTACAATCCTAAACCCTAAAGATAAAACCCTAAAACCCTAAACCCAAAACCCAAAACCCTAAATCGTAAATGTTAAACCCTAAAGCCTAAACCCTCTAAAAACCTTAAACCATAAAGCCTAAACACTAAACCTAAACTAAACCTTAAACTCGAGCCTAAACTAAACTCAAAACTTAAACCTAAAACCTAAACCTAAACTTAAACCCTAAACCTAAATCTTAAATAAAAACTAAAACCTTAAAACTAAAACCTAAACTTAAACTAACCTTAAAACCTAACCCTAAACCTATGTTTAAACTCAGAACCCTAAACCTAAACCTAAAACCATAAACCCTAAACCCTAAACCCAAACCTAACCTTAAAACCTTAACCCTTAATGCTAAAACCTAAACCCTAAACCCTAAACTCCAAACCCTAAACCCTAAACCCTAAACTAAACCTAAACCCTAAACCCTAAACCCTAAAAAGCTAAACACTTAAACCTAAACTAAATAAAACCTAACAAAAATAAATAAATAAACCTAAACCATAAAAAATGAAAATATAAACTAATACCTAAACATAAACTCAAAAATAAAAAAATAAAAAATAAAAAGTAAACTAAAATAAAATAAATATAAACCAAAACTAAAGAAAAAAATAAAAAACTTAAATAAAATAAAAACTAAACCTAAAATAAGATAAAATAAACTTAAAATAAAATAAAATAAAATAAAAACTAAATAAAAATGAAAATAAAAATCAACCTAAATACAAAAGTAAAAAAACTAAAATAAATAAAAAATAAACTAAATAAACCTAAACCTACTAGTTTACTTAACATAAAAAATAAAAAATAAAAAAATCCTAACCCTAAACCCTAAACCTAAAACCCTAAACCCTAAACCCTAAACCCTAAACCCTAAACCCTAAAACCCTAAACCCTAAACCCTAAACCTAAACTCTAAACCCCAAACCCTAAATATTACAACGCTAAACCCTAAACCCTATACCCTAAACTTAAAAAAAAAAACCAAATCCTAAAAAATATGCAAAATAAAATAAACTTAAACCTAAACTAAAATAAAATAAACTAGAATAAATAAAACATAAACCTAAACCTTAACCTAAACCTAAACTAAATAAAATAAACTAAAGTAAAAATAAACATAAACTAAAATATAAAACTTAAAAATAAACCTAAAATAAAAACTTAAAACCTAAACCTAAAAAATAAAATAAAAAACCTAAACCTAAACCTAAAAATAAAAATAAAATATAAACCAAAAAAAATAAAATAAAAATAAAACTTAACTAAAAAAATAAATCAAACCTAAACCTAAACCTAAAATAAACTAAAATAAAAAAACCAAAAATTAAAATAAATAAATCTAAAAATAAATAAACTAAACTACATATAAATAAAAAATAAACCTAAATAAAAATAAAAAATAAAATAAACTAAAAAATATCAAAATTAAATGAAATAAATCTAAGCCTACTAGTTTACTTAATCTTAAAAAAGAAAAATAATTATAATAAATGAAATAAAATAAACCTAAACCTAAACTATAATAAACTAAACTAAAATAAGTAAAACTTAAACATATACCTAAAATAAACTAAACCTAAACCTAAACCTAAACTAAATGAAATAAAATAAACTAAAATAAATAATACCTTAAAATAAACTAAACTAAAATAAATAAAACCTAAACCTAAACATAAAATAAGCTAAACCTAAGCCTAAACCTAAAATAAACTAAACCTAAACCTAAACCCTAAATAACATAAAATAACTTAAAAATAAACCTAAACCTAAACTAAAAAATAAAACCTAAAAATAAACCTGAAATAAAAAACTAAAACTTAAACCTAAAAAAAGAAAATAGAAACCTAAAAATAAAAAAATAAAACCTAAACCTAAATATTAAAATAAAAATAAAACTAAACTAAAAAATAAACCTAAACCTAAACCTAAACCAAAAAATAAACTAAAATAAATAAACCTTAAATAAATAAACCAAACTAAATAAAAATAATAATAAACCAAAATAAAAATAAATAAAATAAAATAAACAAAAATAAATAAAAAATAAACAAAATAAACCTAAACCTATTGCTCTACTTAATTTTATTAAAAAATTGTAAACCCTAAGCTAACCCTAATCCCTAAAACCTAAACCCTCAAAATAAGCTAAAAAAACAAAACCTACAAGTTTACATATTTTAAAAATAAACCTAAACTAAAACCTGAACCCTTAACCTAAAACCTAAACCATAAACCCTAAACCTAAAACCCTAAAAAAAAAACCCTAACCCTACACCCTAAACTACAAAACTACAACCCTAAATTGTGAAGCTAAAACCCTAAAACCCTAAACCCCAAACCCAAAATGCTAAACCCTAAACCCTAAACCTAAACTATAAACCCTAAGACCTGAACAGTAAAATCCCTAAACCTAATACCCTAAATACTAAACCCTAAATCCTAAACCCTAAAACTTAAACCCTAACCCTAAACCTTAAAATTGTAAACCTTAAAACCCTAAACCCTTAACCATAAACACTAAACACTAAACCCTAAAACCTAAAAACCTAAAAACCCTAAACCATAAAAAGCTAAAAACCCTAAAACCTAAAACTAACCCTGAACCCTAAACCTATAACACTAAACTTGCAACCCTAAACCCTAAACCCAAAACTCTAAAAACCTTAAACCCTAAGCTAAACCCTAAACTAACCCTAAACACTTAGCTCACAACCCTAAACCCTAAACCCTAAACCCCAAACCCTAAACCCTAAACTAAGCCTAAACCCTAAACCCTAAAATGCTAAAAACTTATACCTAAACTAAATAAAACCTAAAAATAAAATAAATAAAAAACCAAAACTTAAATAAAATAAAAAATAAAATCAAATAAAAACATAAACTAAAACCTAAACCTAAACCTAAAAATGAAAATAAATAAAAAATAAAAACTAAACTAAACTAAGATAAATAAAAGCCAAAACTAAAGAAAAAAAATAAAAAAACCTAAATAAAATAGAAACTAAACCTAAAATAAAAATAAAATAAATCTATAAAAAATAAAATAAAACTAAATAAAAATTGAAATAAAAATGAAAATAGAAATAAACCTAAATAAAATTAAAGAAAAAAATAAATAAAATAAATAAAAAATAAACTAAATAAACTTAAACTACTAGTTTACTTAACATAAAAAATAAATAAATAAAAAATAAAAACATAACCCTAAACCCTAAATCTAACCATAAACCCTGAACCTACAACTCTAAACCTTAAACCCTAAACCTTAAAACCCTAAATCCTAAACCCTAAACCCCAAAATCCTAAACCCTAAACCCTAAACCCTAAACCCTAAACCCTAAACTTAAAAATAAACTGAAACCTAAAATAAACAAAATAAAATAAACCTAAACCTAAACTAAAATAAACAAAACTAAAATAAATAAAACCTAAACCTAAACCTAAACTAAATAAAATAAAATAAACTAAAAATAAACCAAAGCCTAAACAAAAAAATAAAACCTAAAAATAAACCTAAAACCTAAACCTAAAAAATATAATAATAACCTAAGCTAAACCTAAAAATAAAAAATAAAACCTAAACAAACAAAATAAAATAAAAATAAAACTCAACTAAAAAATAAACTTAAACCAAAACCTAAATCTAAAAAAGAAACTAAAATAAAAAACCAAAACTAAAATAAATAAATCTAAAATAAACAAACTAAACTAAATAAAAATAAAAAATAAACCTAAATAAAAATAAAATAAAAAAATAAACTAAAATAAATAAAAATAAGCTAAATAAACCTAAACTTACTAGTTTACTTAAATAAAAAAAAAACCATAATAAACCCTAAACCCTAAACATAGAACACTAAACCCTAAACCTTAAATCCTAATACCCTAAACCCTAAACCCTGAACCCTAAACCCTAAACATCAAACCATAAAACCTACAACTCTAAACCCTAAACTTAAAAAAATACCTAAAACTAAAATAAAATAAATTAAATAAATCTAAATTAAAATAAACTAAACTTAAATAAATAAAACTTGAACCTAAACCAAAAATAAACTAAACCTAAACCTAAACCTAAACCTAAACTAAATAAAATAAAATAAACTAAAAATAAACCTAAACCTAAACTAAAAAATAAAACCTATAAATAAACCTAAAATAGAAACCTAAAAAATAAACCTAAACCTAAACCTAAAAAAAAAATTAAATCTAAACAAAAAAATAAAATAAAAATAAAACTAAACTAAAAAATAAACCTAAACCTAAACCTAAACCTAAAAAAGAAAATAAAATGAAAAACCAAAACTAAAATAAATAAATTTAAATAAATAAATTAAACTAAGTAAAAATAAAAAAATAAAATAGGCTAAAATAAATAAAAAATCAACTAAATAAATCTAAGCATACTAGTTTAATTAATTTTAAAAAGATAAATAATTAAATTAATCAAAATAAAATAAACCTAAACCTAAACTATAATAAACTAAACTAAGATAAATAAAACTTGAACCTGAACCTAAAATAAACTAAACCTAAACTAAATAAAATAAATTAAATGATAATAAATAAAACCTTAAAATAATCTAAACTAAAATAAATAAAACATAAACATAAACCTAAAATAAACTAAACCTAAACCTAAACCTAAACCCCAAATAGAATAAAATAAATTAAGAAAATCTAAACCTAAATTAAAAAACTAAAACCTGAAAATAAACCTAAAATAAAAACCTAAAACCTAAACCTAAAAAAAGAAAATAGAAACCAAAACCAAAACCTAAAAATAAAACCTAATCCTAAAAAATAAAATAAAAATAAAACTAAACCAAAAAAATATAAACCTAAATCTAAACCTAAATATAAACTAAAATAAATAAACCTAAAACAAATAAACTAAGCTAAATAAATATAAAAAATAAACCAAAATAAAACTAAAATAAACTAAATTAAATAAAAATAAACTAAATAAACTAAATAAACCTAAACCTTCTGGTTTACTTAATTAAAATAAAAGCCCCTAAACCCTAAGCTAGGCCTAAACCCTAAAATTAAACTAAAAAAACCAAAACCTATAAGTTTACTTATTTTAAAAATAAACCTAAACTAAAACTTGAACCCTAACCTTAAACCATAAAAAAAACCTTAACTCTAAACCCTAAACCCTAAATCTACAGCCCTAAACCCTTAAGCCAAAACCCTATAACCCAAAACTCAAAACCCAAAATAAAACCCAAAACCCAAAACAAACACTAAATTATAAATAAAACTAAACTAAACTTAAACCTAAACATAAACCTAAACCCTAAACCTAAACCTAAACCTAAACTAAAAAAATAAACTATAAACCTTAAACACTAAACTAACCTAAAACTAAAACCTAAACTAAACTAAACCTAAAATTAACCCTAAACTAACCTAAATATAAACCCTAAACCTAACCTAAACCCTAAACTAAACCATAAAACCTAACCTAAACCTAAACCCTAAACATTAAACTAAACCTAAACTAAACCTAAACTAAACTAACCTAAACCTAAACCCTAAAGGCTAAAATAAATAAACCTAAATTAAATAAAACTAAAACTAAAAATAAAAATAAACTAAAATAAAATAAAATAAAAAAAAAATAAAATAAATAAAAAACATAAACCTAACATAAACTTAAGCCTACACTTAAAAATAAAATAAAATAAAAAATAAAAAGCTAAACTAAAATAAATAAATAAAAACCAAAACGAAACTAACAAATAAAAAACCTAAATAAAATAAAAATTAAACCTAAAATAAACCTAAAATAAAATAAAATAAAAACTAAATAAAAACTTAAATAAAAAATAAATAAAAATAAGAAATAAAATAAACTAAAATAAATAAAAGATAAACTAAATAAACCTAAACATACAAGTTAACATAAAAAAAACTTTAAACCTAAACCTACTAGTTTACTTAACATAAAAAAACCTTAAACCTAAACCCTAAACCCTAAACCTAAAACCCTAAACCCTTAACCTTAAATCCCTAAACCCTAAACCCTAAATCCTAAACCATAAACCTTAAAACCCAAACAAAAAACCTACAACCCTAAACCTATACCATAAACCACAAAGACTAAACCCTAAACCCTAAACCCTAAAACTCTAAACCAGAAAAACCTAAAAAAACTAAACCTAAACTAAACAAAACCTAAAAATAAAATAAATAAAAACCTAAACGTAATTAAATAATAAAATAAAATAAAATAAAAACTTAAACTAAACCTGAAACATAAACCTAAACTTGAACATAAACCTAAAATTAAAATAATATAAAAAATCAAATAAATAAAAACCTAAAGTAAACTAAGAAATAACATAAACCTAAAAAAACCTAAATAAAATAAAAACTAAATGTAAAATAAAAAAAAATAAACTTAAAATAAAATCAAATAAAAATTAACTAGAAATCTAAACTTGAAATAAAAAAATAAAATAAACTATACCTAAACCCTAAATTAAGTAAAATAAAATAAATAAAACTTAAAACTAAACCTAAAATAAACTATACCTAAACCCTAAATTAAGTAAAATAAAATAAACTAAAAATAAACCTAAACCTAAACTAATAAATAAAAACTAAAAATAAATAGAAAATAGAAACTTAAAACCTAAACAAAAAAAGTAAAATGAAAACCTAAAGCTAAACCTAAAAATAAAAAAAGAAACCTAAACCTTAAAAAAAAATAAAAGTAAAACTAAACTAAAAAATAAACATAAACCTAAACCTAAACCTAAAAAATAAACTAAATTAAAAAAGCTAAACTAAAATAAATGAACTAAACTAAGTAAAAATAAAAAATAAACCTAAATAAAAATAAAAGAATAAATAATAAATTAAATAAACTAAATAAACCTAAACTTACAAAATTTTTTAATTAAAAAAAATGCCCTAAACCTTAAACCCTAAACCCTAAACCCTAAACCCTAAAACTAATCATAAATCTTAAATCTTAAACCTACAATGGTAAACTTACAACTCTAAACCCTAAACCCTAAGCTAACCATAAACCCTAAAGCGTAAACCTTAAACCCTAAATAAAAAAATAAATTAAAAATAAATAAAACCCTAAACACTAAAATTAACCCGAAACCCTTAACCTATAACCCTAAACCCTAAAACCCTAAACCCTCAATCCTAAACCCTAAACCCTAAACCCCAAACCCTAAAACCTACAACCCCTAAACCCTAAACCCTAAACCCCAAACCCAAAACCCTAAACCCTAAATCGTAAACCCTAAAGCCTAAACCCTAAACCCTAAACCCTAACCCTAAACTCTAAACCTTAAAACCCTAAACCCTAAAATCCTAAACCCTAAACCCTAAACCCTAAAAAAACCTAAACCTAAACTAATTAAAACCTAAAAATAAATAAATAAATAAACTAAAACTTAAAAATAAAATAAAAAACTAAAAAAGAAAATAAATTAAAATAAAATAAATAAAAACCTAAACTAAACAAAAAAAGACCTAAGAATAAAAAACATAAATAAAATAAAAAACTAAATAAAATATAAACCTAAACTAAATAAAAAAATAAAACCAAAACACTAAACTTAAAAAAATAAATAAATTAAACTAAAATAAAAATAAAATAAATAAAATAAAATAAACTTAAACCTAAACTAAAATAAATTAAACTAAAATAAATAAGACCTAAACCTAAACCTAAGATAAACTAAACCCTAAACTAAATAAAATAAAATAAACTAAAAATAACTCTAAACCTAAATTAAAAAATAAAACTGAAAATAAACCTAAAATAAAAACCTAAAACCTAAACTAAATAAAACCTAAAAATAAAATATAAAAATACCCAAACCTAAATAAAATAAAAAAAATAAATTAAAATAAAAAACAAAACTACAACCTCTCAACCTAAACCCTAAAGAAAATAAAATAAAAAAATAAAACTAAATTAAAATAAAATACATAAAAACCTAAGCTAAATAAAAAATTTAAAAACTTAAATAAAATAAAAAAAAAACCTAAAATGAAATGAAAATAAAATAAAATAAAACTAAATAAAACCTTAAACCTAAAAAAATAAATCCTAAAAATAAATAAAATAAAACCTAAACCCTAAACTAAAAAAAACCTAAAACTAAAATAGAAATAAAATAAACCTAAACCTAAAGTAAAATAAACTAAACTAAAATAAATAAAACCTAAACCTAAACCTAAAATAAACTAAGCTTTAACCTAAACCTAAACTAAAAAATTAAACCTAAAATAAAAACCTAAAACCTAAACCTAAAAATGAAAAATAAAACTTCAACCAAAATAATAAAATAAAAATAAAACTAACGTAAAAAATAAACATAAATCTAAACCTAAATCTAAGAAATAAACTAAAATAAAAAACCTAACCTAACATAAATAAACCTAAATTAAATGAACTTAAGTAAACAAAAATAAAATAAACTAAAATCAAAATAAAAATAAAATTAATTAAAATAAATCAAAAATAAACTAAATAAGCCTAAACCTACCGCTTTAATTTAAAGAAAATAAAAATATGAAAACACCATAACCCTAAAACTCCCCTAAACCAACAACCTCAAACCTAAAACCCAAAACCCTAAAACTAAACCCTAAACCCTAAACCTACAACACTGAACCCTAAACCCTAAGCCCTAAACTAAACCTAAACCCTGAACCCTAAATAAAAAATAAAAAAATCCAAAATAAAAACAAACACTAACCTTAAATCCTAAACCCTAAACCCTAAACCCTTAACCTACAACCCTAAACCCTAAAACCCTAAACCCTAAACCCTAAATCCTAAACCATAAATCCATAACCCTAAACCCTAAACCCTAAACCCTAAAACCTATAACGCTAAACCCTAAACCCTAAACCCAAAATCCTAAACCCTAAACCCTAAATGCTAAAATCCTAAAAACCTATACCTAAACTACATAAAACCTAAAAATAATTTTTTAAAAAAAACTTGAACCTAAATAAAATAAAAGAAAAACCTCAACTAAAACCTAAACTTAAACTTGAACATAAATCTAATCCTAAAGCTAAAATTAAAATAAATTAAAAAATAATAACTAAATTAAAATAAAATAAATAAAAATCTAAACTAAACTAAAAAAAATAAAATAAATTTAAAAATAAATAACCTAAATAAAATAAAACTAAACATAAAAATAAAATAAACTAAAAATAAATAAAAAATAAAACCTAAACCATAAACTAAAAGAAAACCTAAACCTAAAATAAATAAAATAAAATAAACCTAAACCTAAACTAAGATAAAGTAAACTAGAATAAATAAAACCTTAACATAAACCTAAATTAAACTAAACCTAAACCGTAAACTAAATAAAATATAATAAGCTAAAAATAAACTTAAACCTAAAATTAAACCTTAAATAAAAACCTAAAACCTAAACATAAAAAAATAAAATAAAAACCTAAACCTAAACCTAAAAATGAAAATTAAAACTTGAACTTAAAAAATAATATAAATATAAAATTAAACTAAAAATAAAATAAACCTAAACTTAAACCTAAAAAATAAACTAAAATAAAAAGCGTAAACTATAAAAAAATAATACTAAAATAAAAAAAAAATAAATTGAATAATAATAAAACTTCTAAACTCCTAAACTCTAAACTTACAACCCTAAACACTAAATCCAATCCCAAATCAAACTTAAATAAAAAAATATAAAATAAAATAAAGTAAAATATAACTCCTAAACCTAAACCCTAACATACCTAAACTCTAAACCTTAAACCCTAAACCCTAAGCTCTAAACCAAACCCAAACCTAAATCTAAATCATAAACCTTAAACCCTAAACCCTAAAACCTACAACCTAAACCTAAACTCAAATCCATACCCTAAATGCTAAACTTAAACCTAAACATTAAACCCTAAACCCTAAAAAGCTAAATACTAAACCTAAACTAAGTAAAACTTAAAATAAAATACATTAACCTAAACCAAAATAAAAAAATAAAAATAAAGAATAATAACATAAACTAAAACCTAAATCTAAACCTAAATCTAAACCTAAAAAAGAAAAAAATAAACTAAAATAAAATAAATAAAAATCTAAACTAAATTAAAAAATAAAAAACCTAAATAAACTAAAAACTAAACCTAAAATAAAAATAAAATAAACTTAAAATAAAACTAAATAAAACCCTAAACCTAAAAAAACCTAAAAATAAATATAAAGGATAAAACCTAAACCCTAATCTAAATAAAAAACCTAAACCTAAAATAAAAATAAAGTATACCTAAACATAAACTAAAATAAATAAAACCTAAACCTAAACCTAAAATAAACTAAACCTAAACCTAAAGCTAAACTAAATAAAATAAAATAAACTAAAATAAACCTAAACCTAAACCTAAAAATAAAAAATAAAACCTAAAACTAAAAAATAAAATAAACATAAAACTAAACTAAAAGATAAACCTAAACCAAAACCAAGATGTAAGAAAATAAACTAAAATAAAAAACATAAACTAAAATAAATAAACCTAAAATAAATATACTAAACTAAATAAAGATAAAAAATAAACCTAAATTAAAATTAAAAAATAAAATAAACTAAAATAAATAAAAAATAAACTAAATAAACTAACTAAACCTAGACCTACCAATTTACTTAATTAAAAAAACCATAAGCCCTAAATCCTAAACCCTAAACCCTAAATCTTAAAAAACCCTAAACCCTGAACTTTAAATCCCATCCATAAACCCTCAACCCAAAAAGCATAAACCCTAAACCCTAAACACTTAACCCTTACCCTAAACCCTAAACCCTAAACCTTAAACCCCAAGCCCTAAACCTAAACCTAAGCTAACTAACTAAATTAAAAAGTAAACTGAAACCCTAAGAATGGGCAGAACCTTGATGGCAGGAACATCACCATCAACCAGGCTCAGTGTAGATCGGTGGAGGCGAATGTGGATGCTGCCATTGTTGCAGTGGTGGTGGGGGATCTGGAGATGCTGGTGGATTTGGAGGCAGTGGTGGTTATGGAGGTCGGGGGAGTGCTGAAGGTTACAGCCGTGGTGGTGGTAGAGGGAGAGATCGAGGATATGATGGTGGATCCCACTGCTCGACAGGTTAGGGTGGTTCTGATGGAAACTTGAGAAACTAAAGAACAGCCAATTCGATCAACTACTTGTGGAATTATGTCTTTATAGTAGAGACGATTCTAGTTATCTTTTTTATTTTCTATGCGTCATTTTTTTTTTCTCAATAAAAAAATAAACATAAACCTACCAGTCTGCTTAATTTTTTTAAAAAAAACTAAATGCTAAACCCTAAATCATAAACACTAAATTCTAAACCCTAAACCCTAAAGTTAACCCTAAACCCTAAACCTTAAACCCTAAACTAACACTAAACCCTAAAACCTAAATCTAAAACCCTAAAAACTTAAAAATCTAAACCTAAACTAAATAAAACATAAAAATAAAATAAATAAAAAAACCTAAACATAAATAAAAAAATAAAATAAAATAAAAACCTAAACTAAAGCCTAAACCTAAGCCTAATCCTAAATATAAAAATAATAAATAAAACTAAACTAAAATAAAATAAATAAAAACTTAAACTAAACTAAAAAAATAAAATAAACTTAAAAATAAAATACCTAAATAAAATAAAACATAAACATAAAATAAAATAAAAACTAAATAAAAACTTAAGCCTAAAAATAAACCTAAAAATAAAATCAAAAAATAAATAAAAAGTAAAACCTATACCCTAAACTAAAAATTAAAAACCTAAACCTAAAGTAAACAAAATAAAATAAACCTAAACCTAAACTAAAATAAATAAAACCTAAAATAAACCTAATATAAAATAAAATGAAAACTAAATAAAATCCTAAAACTAAAAGATTATTTCGAAAAATAAATAAAAAATAAAACCTAAACCCTAAATTAAAAATAAAACCTAAACCCAAAATAAAAATGAAATAAACAAAATAAAATAAACCTAAACCTAAACTAAAATAAATAAAACCTAAACCTAAATCTAAAGCTAAAATAAATAAAATAAAATAAACTAAAAATAAACCTAAAATAAAAATCTAAAATCTAAACCTAAAAATATAAAATAAAAAACTAAACCTATACCTAAAGCTAAACCTAAAAATAAAAAATGAAAACCTAAACCTAAAAAAAAATACTCAACTAAAAAATAAACCTAAACCTAAACCTATAATATAAACTAAAATAAGAACCTAAACTAAAATTAATAAATTAAACTAAATAAAATTTAAAAATAAACATAAATATAAATAAAGGATAAAATAAAAATAAACTAAATAAACCAAAACCTACCGGTTTACTTAATTTAAAAAAAAAAACACTAACCCTAAACCATAAACCCTAAACCCTAAAAACCTTAAAGTCTAAACACTAAACCCTAATCCCTAACCCTAAACCATAAACCCTAACACCCTAAACCCTAAACCCTAAAAACCTAAAAAACATAAACCTAAATTAAATAAAACCTAAAAATATAATATATAAAAAACCTAAACCTAATTAAAATAAAAAATAAAAAAATAAAAACCTAAACTATAACTAAACCTAAACATAAAGATAAAAAAAATAATTAATAAAAATAAACTAAAATAAAATAAATAAAAACCTTAATAAAACTTAAAAATAAAATGAATCTAGGAATAAAAAACCTAAATAAAATAAAAACTAAACATAGAATAAAAACCAAAAAATAAAATAAAATAAAAACCTAAACCTAAAATAAAATAAAAATAAAACCTAAACCGTAAATTAAAAAACTAAACCTAAACATAATATAAAAATAAAATAAAGAAAATAAAATAAACTTAAACCTAAATTATAATAAACTAAACTAAAATAAGTAAAACCTAAACCAAAACCTAAAATAAACTAAACCTAAACCCTAAACTAAATAAAATAAAATAAACTAAAAATAAACCTAAACCTAAACTAAAAAATAAAACCTAAAAATAAACCTAAAATAGAAACCTAAAACCTATACCTAAAAAAATAAAATAAAACCAAAACCTGAACCTAAAAATAAAAAATAAACCTAAACCTAAAAAATAAAATAAAAATAAAACTAAACTAAAAAATAAACATAAATCTAAACCTAAACTTAACAAATAAACTATAATAAAATTCCTAAAATAAAATAAATAAACTAAACTAAAAAAATTAAAAATAAACCAAAATAAAAATATAAACTAAGCTAAAAAAACTAAATAATCCAAAATGTACCAGTTTAATTAATTTTAAAAAAACTTAAACGCTATACCCTAAGCCCTAAACCCTAGATCCTAAACCCTAAACCCTAAAACTAATGTTAAACCCTAAACCGTTAAAACTCAAAACCCTAAACTGACTCTAAACCCTAAATCCTAAACCCTAAACCCTAATCACTAAACCCAAAACCCTAAAACCCTAAACCTTAAACCTTAAACTAACCTTAAACCCTAAACCCTAAATTCTAAACCTAACCCCTAAGCTAACCCTAAACACTAAACCTTAAACCTTAAGAACCCTAAACATTGAAGCCTAAACACTAAACCCTAAACCCTAGAACCTGAAACTCTAAAACCCTAAACTCTAAACCCTAAACCCTAAGCCATATGCCCTAAACCCTAAAGCCTAAAACTTAAAAAACTAAAAACCTAAACCTAAACTAAATAAAACCAAAAAATATAATATTTAAAAAAACTTGAACCTAAATAAAATAAAATAAAATAAAAACTTTAACTAAAACTTAAACCTAAACCTAAAAAAATAAACTAAACTAAAATAAATAAATATTTAAGCTAAACAAATAAAATTAAAATAAACCTCAAAATAAAAAAAAACTAAATAAAATAAAAACTAAACATAAAATAAAAATAAAATAAACTCAAAATAACAAAAAAGAAAAACTAAATAAAAACCTATACCAAAAAAATAAACCTAAAAATAAAACCTGAAAATAAATAAAAAATAAACCTAAACCTAAAATAAAAATAAAATAATCAAAATAAAATAAACCTAAACCTAAACTAAAATTAACTAAAGTCTAATAAATAAAACATAAACCTAAACCTAAAGTTAACTAAACCTAAACCTAAATCTAAACTAAATAAAATAAAATAAACTAAAACTAAACCTAAACCTAAGAAAAAACTAAAAAAAATAAACCTAAAATAAAATCGTAAAACATTAACCTAAAAAAATAAAATAAAATCCTAAACCTAAACCTAAAAATAAAAAAGAAAACCTAAACCTAAAAAATAAAATGAAATAAAACTCAACTAAAAAGTAAACCTAAACCTAAACATAAAAAATAAACTAAAATAAAAAACCTAAACTTATATAAAAAAATAAACTAAATAAAAATAAAAATTCAACCTAAATAAAATAAAAAATAAAGTAAACTAAATATACTAAATAAACCTAAACCTACTAGTTTACTTAAATATTTTTTAACCTTAAACCCTAAATGCTAAACACTAAACCCTAAATACTAAACCCTAAAAAACCCTAAACTCTAAATTAAAAACCCTAACACTAAACCCTAAACCCTAAACCCTAAAAGCTTAAACCCTAAAACCCTAAACCCTAAACAAACCCTAAACCCTAAACCCTAAACCCAGAACTTTAAACTTAAACCTAAAGTAACTAAATAAATTAAAAAATAAATCTAAACCCTAAAACCTAATAAACCTAAACCTAAACCTAAACCCTAAGAATGGGCAGAACCTTGATGGTAGGAACATCACCATCAACCAAGCTTAGTCTAGATATGGTGTTGGAGGTGAAGTGAGGTGGCAAAGCATCGAGGGCAAGTGGGGGGTTCTAAAGGCAGGTGGTTGTGGAGCAGTCTATGGTGGTTATGGGAAGTGGGAGGAAGAAAACCAAGGTGGTGGTGGAGAGAGAAACATTGGGGATATGATGGTGGATCCTGCTACTTAAGAGGCCGGGGTGGTTCTGATGAGAACTAGAGAAATTGAAGAATGACCAATCCGATCTGCTACTTATGGAACTGTCTTTATAGACGTAAGCATTTAGGTGGTTTTGGATTTGTGCTATGCATTCTCCTTTTTTATTTATGTCATCGCTTGTGTCTTAGAAAACTTGGTGGGTTGCTTTGTTGATGAAATTGTAAAAAAGAAATGTTGAATCTAAATTTGTTGTTTGTTAAAAAAAAGCCAAAAACCCTAAACCCTAAAATAAAACTTGAACTCTAAACCTAAAACCTAAACCTAACAATTTGATAGAGCATTTTGTTGTGCTGGCTGAACCTTTATTGATCCTTTTGGATTGGAATTTTTGGTTTTTGGTGATTGGTGGATACCTTTGGCCCCATTTTATGTGGTTGTTTTGTCTTCTGGTGATTTGCACTAGTTGTAGCTTATGTTTCCTTCAATTGATGGTTTCATTTTTGAGCTATTTAGTCATTTATGGTTGCTCACCCTTGTTTGTCTTTATGGCTGCTTATTGTTGGGACTTTGGTTTGAGGGCTCCTATCTTAGCTTTGTTGGTTGTTCTTAAACCCTAAACCCTAAACCCTAAATTATAATCCCTAAGCCCTAAACCTTAACCCTAAACCCTAAACCCTGAAACCCAAAACCCAAAAACCTGAACCATAAACCTAAAATGCTAAACCCTAAACCCCCAACCTAATCCTAAAGAAACAAATAAAAAACTAAACCTAAACCCTAAAACCTAATCAACCTAAACCTGAACTTAAACCCTAAATAAGTAACCGACAAGGAACATCGGTGTCAACTAGGCTCGGCCTAGATCTAGTGATGCAAGCATGGTGGAGGGTGGTTATGCATCATGGTCAAAGTAGTGGTGGTTATGGAGGCGGGAGGAGCAACGGAGGATACAACAGTGGTGGTCACGGAGGGATGGATCGAGAATATGATGGCGGATCCCGCTCAAGAGCGGTTATGATGGAAACTAGAGAAACTAAAGAGTTAATCTGATATGTTGCTTATGGAACTTTATCTTTACAGTAGAGATAATTTTAGTTATCTAGGGATTTTGATTTACTCTATGCGTGCTCATTTTTATCTATGCCATCGCTTATGTCTTAGAAAAATTGGTGCGCCACCTGGTTGGTGAAATTGAAAAGAATAAATGTTGAATATGAATTTGTTCTCTGTTAAAAAAAACATTAAACCCAAAACTAAAACTTAAATCCTAAACCTAAACCTAAACCTAAACCATAAACCCTAAACACTAAACCCTAAAACCTAAATAAACCCTAAACCCTAAAACCCTAAACCCTAAAACTATTGACCTCACTTTTAGAGTGAGATCTCAAGTTCCTTATCATAGATCTAGGACTCTCATAGCCACAAAGAGTTCCTTAGTATTAAGACACTTATAGCGATTAGGTGAACACTTAACCTAACCTTAGAGACTTAGAATAGTTAGCCACTGGGGTAGGTTGTGCCTTAGGGATTTAGGAGAACTTGCTCAATAGCCCAAACTAAATCCTTGCTTCATTCTTCCAAATCAAATCTCAAATTTAAATATAAATTCCAAAATCAAATCCAACTATCAAACGATTGAAACCCATGATAAAATTCAAACTCCAAATCCCTTCCTAAGCCCTTTGATTTTATCTTATGGACTTAAGCTTAACCAAATTCAAATCAACCCCAATTCAATTGACTTTCTCAATAATCAAATTCAATCTCAAATCAAATTTTAACTCATAAATCAATTCCAAACTCTAAATGGTTGAAACCCAAATCAAATCAAATTCCTGATTTTAGCCTTTTTAGTCAAATTCTTGAACTTAGCTAAATAATACCCAAATCAATTCAAAAATAATGGATTTCCTAATGATTCAAACATTCTTACAATCATAGATCCAAATATAAATACAAACTATAATTATCAAACCAAATCCAAGCTAACCCAAATCAAACCTAAGTTAGCCCTTTTTGACTTGAAATTATCATATGAACCAAAATCCATATGGATCCAAATTACTTACAATTGAATTTATATTTTCATCTCAAATGCATTTATCAATATAATTAAACTTGAATGAAGCCATGATCAAGCCAATTAACCCATTTAGGTCCACTTGTCCCAAAGTGACCTAAAAGACCTTTTCGGGTGAAGTTCTAATTGAACCCAAATTAGATTGAACTAAGCCCATCCAAACCTCACAACATGATCAAAAATCATCCTAGGTTAATCAATTATTTTGAATTGGGTCAAACCAAGTCAACCTAGCCCGTTGATTAAGTCAACATTTAGCCCAAATGAAACCCAAATTAGCCAAAATACACCATATGCCAAATTGATTGAAACCATTGATTCCCAACTAATGATTGAACATGACCAAACCCTCACTTGAGCCAAACCAAGCCCAATTGGCTATTTGACCCAAGTTGACCCAAATTGGCCTAAAAAGCCAAAATAGGTCAAATCACAATCCAACCCAAATTGATTGTAATCAATGGCTCAAGTTCATTTCAAATCACTTATTGAACTTGCCCAAAACCATGATTGATCCCAATTTGACCAATTGGTCAACTTGATCTAACTTAACCCAAATTGACCTAAAGGGTCAAATTAGCCAAAATCCAAATTAATTCTAAATTAAACTAAACCAAAGCCTACAATCATTTTCAATTAGCCAATTGAACTTGACCCAAATCTTGGCTTGACCCAATTTGACCAATTGGTCAACTTGACCCAACCTAACCCAATTTGACCTAAATAGGTTAAATCAAGCCAAATCAAATCAAATAAACTCCAAACTACTTGAAATTTGGGCTAACCCACTTTTGATGCATCCCAAATCTACCCAAACTAAACCCATAGCCAAATGACCATTTTTCCCTTAGGTTTAGGGCATCCCATGAGATAAGACACATGCTCATTTGGTCATTTTCTTCCCTTAGCCACTTGGCACCCAATCATAGGTCCAGTTTGACACCTAAGACCATGGCTGACCTGAACCAAAGGTGGTTGGGTCGACCATGATCCATGGGGAGGTGAAATCACCTCCCCATCCCCATTGGAGCTTTCCAAACATCCATAGGACTCCCACTACTCCCTTGGCAGCCACCTCCACACCCTCACCCAACCAAATTGAGCAACATCATGCACCCAAGGACCTCCACCACCCTCCAATTTGGCCAATTGATCAAGAAAAATCCAAAGAAGTTGTGGCCATTCGATCCAAGGAATGAAGGGGTATTCCCCCCTCATTCTCACTCAAACTCAGACACTCACACTTGATTCAACCCAAGCAGCTAAGGAGAGAGTTCCTAGAGTAATTACTAAGCCTTCCCACACTCCCCAAAATCCCCATTCTCGATTTTATGAAAAATTGAAATAGGGGAGGCCACCTTCGATTCTCATTTGCTCAAACCTCCACCAAAGTGTAATTAAATTTCCACACACCTTTCTTAGAGCCAAATGAATGAGAATGAATCATTTCCAAAGCTTCTCGATGGTTAGAGGGTAGCGTTCGATCATGCCTGAGCACCTACGCCTAGTGGATTTATCTTTCGAGCGAACTACACCAAATCAAAGCTCGTGCGGCTTAACAGAGCTTCATTTCTACCAAATGAAGCTTCCTCAATTGTTGGAACTGCCGATCATAAGCTCCGGTGAGGTATGCCATTGAAACTAATCCTTGAATGAAAATAGGTTTATCTTTTGTTAAAGAAATTTTCATGTCATGCGATTTCCTCTGTTAGATCTTCTTATTGGGCTTTCCCAAAGCTGTGAGATCATTTTCATCTCCATCCAAGCTTGGGTGAGCTCAGATCGAGTGGTGATCGATGGACAGTAGACATATTTTGATGCTCGAGAGGAGATAGATCATGGACTGTCCATCCCGTATGATCGGGATGAATGATCCTGATCTAATCATGCCTAGAGCCTATGATTAATCCTTCAAAACCATGAGATTATTCCTTTAAAACCACAGGATGAATGATCCTAATCTAATCATGCTTAGAGCCTATGATCTAATCATGGACTGTCCATCCCGTCAGACAGTCCACGGAGTTATCGCATGCACTGCCATTTGAGTCATCACTTGGATGTGACAACTAAAATAGCAAATCTCATCACACCACATGGATAGCACCACATCTGCAGGTTAGGCTCCATGGGGGGATTAAGGCTCTAATTAGGGCTAATTAACTAGTTTTTAATCCTAAAACTTCTTAAATTCATAAAATATTCTAGAAAAATCTAGAAAAAAATATAAACTTAGGCTCATTTTAAAGATAATTTAGAGTAAAATACAAGAAAATTATTATTAATAGATTTTGAATAGTGGATTTGGCTTAATTAATGCTTAATTGGAAATACAATTAGTCTAATTTCTCCAACCATCCAAATCCAAGCTTTATGTGCATGTTAAGGGGGATGACCTCTACCTCTCCTATTTTTCTGAGATTTTATTGGTTGCTAAATTAAGGAACCAATGGGTTTAGGCTTAATAACTTTCCTAATGTAACTAGTCATAATTAAGCAAATGAACAATAAATTAATCAATCAATTAAGCTTAGTAACCTCTATTAAAGATGATGAAGTCTAGAGAAATGGATTGAGACTCCCTCTTCCAATCTTTTCTTTAAGTATTCTCTAATCCCACTTAATTAATTAATTAATTAACACCCCTTAATTAATTAATTAATAAGATTAAACAAAAATCCAAATCATACCTGAACTTTAATCAACTAATTCAAAGGATTTAGGGATTGAGACTTAGGCTCCCTTCTTTTATAGGTCTTTTTTAGGTTTAGGTTTTTCTTTAGTTTTTATTTTATTTTACTTTAGGTTTATTTTATTTTTATTTAATGTTTATTTTATTTTTTTAGTTTAGTTTAAGTTTTTATTTATTTTTTTTTAATTTAGTTTTTTTTTATTTTTTTTGGATTAGGTTTAGGCTTAAGTTTTGGTTTAGGTTTTAGTTTAAGTTTTTATTTTATTTTATTTTTTATTTAATTTAGGTTTAGGTTCTTTTATTTTAAAGTTTAGGGTTTAGGGTTTAGGGTTTAAGGTTTAGTGTTTAGTATTTAGGGTTGTAGGTTTAGGGTTTAGGGTTTTGCTATAGGGTTAAGGGTTTAGAGTTTAGGGTTTTAGGGTTTAGGGTGTAGGATCTAAGGTTTAGGGTTAAGGGTAGGGTTTAGGGTTTTTTTAGGGTTTACAGTTTAGGGTTTAGGGTTTAAGGTTAGTTTAAGTGTTTATGCACAACCTCCATATCCACCAGCACCTCCATATCCATCAGCACCTCTAGATCCCCCACCTCTAGTTCCTGCCTCCATAACCACCACCTCCAAAACTAGTAGGTTTAGGTTTATTTAGTTTATTTAGTTTATTTTGTATTTATTATAGTTTATTTTATTTTTTATTTTTATTTAGGTTCATTTTTATTTTTATTTAGTTTATTTTATTTATTTTAGGTTTATTTATTTTAGTTTAGGTTTTAATTTTTCTTTATTTTTAAGGTTTAGGTTTAGGTTTAAGTTAATTATTTAGTTTAGTTTTATTTTTATTTTATTTTTTAGGCTTAGGTTTTATTTTTTATTTTTACATTTAGGTTTAGGTTTTTATTTTATTTTTTTAGGTTTAGGTTTCAAGTTTTTATTTTAGGTTTTATTTTTTTAGATTACGTTTAGGTTTATTTATAGTTTAGTTTTATTATTATTTTATTTTTTTTTTTGTTTATGTTTTATTTTATTCTATTTTTTTAAGTTTAGGTTTTTAATTTATTTTTTTAGGTTTTGGTTTTAGGTTTTTATTTTAAGTTTATTTTTAGGTTTTATTTTTTGTTTAGGGTAGGTTTATTTTTAGTTTATTATATTTCATTTAGTTTATGTTTAGGTTTAAGTTTAACTTTTATTTAGTATTGTTTCGTTTATTTTAGTTTAGGTTTATTTTATTTTGTTTATTTTATTTTTATTTTAGGTTTAGGTTTTTTTTCTTAGTTTATGGTTTAGGTTTTATTTTTTATTTATTTTTAGGTTTATGTTTTTATTCAATTTTTATTTTATTTTATTTTAGGTTTAATTAATGTTTATTTTAGGTTCAGTTTTTATTTTATTTAATTTTTTTATTTTTAGGTTTATTTTATTTTTAGTTTAGTTTAGGTTTTTATTTACTTTATTTTAGTTTGGTTCATCTTTTTTTTGTTTAAGTTCAGTTTTAGGTTTAGGTTTAGGTTATAATTTAGGTTTTTATTTTATTTTATTTTTTAATTTTATTTAGGTTTAGGTTTTTTTATTTATTTATTTTTAGGTTTTATTTAGTTTAGGTTTATGTTTTAGGTTATGTGGAGTTTGGGGTTAGGGTTTATGGTTTAGGGTTTAGGGTTTTGGTTTTAGGATTTAGATTTAGTGATTAGTGTTAGTTTTTGGAGATTTTGAGTTTAGTATGTTAGCAGGTGTGGTTTAGGTAGGCATTCTTTGTGGTAGGGTTTGTGGGAGGGTCAGTGAGGATTTGAGTGGGCCTAGAGTGGATTTGGGTTTATGGTCAGTGGTTTTAGGTTAGTGATCAGGTGGGTTTAGGAGGGTGGGGTGGGGTCCGGGGTTAAGTTTAGGGGTCAGTAGGGTTTAGGGTAGGGAGGTTTAGGATATGTTGACTGGGTTTAGGTCAGGGTCATAGGGAGTGGTTTGTTTAGGCTTTAGGGTTTGGGTAAGTTTTAGTGATTAGGGTTTAGATTTAGAGTCAGGTTTAGGTCCTGGTTTTGGTTTAGGATTTAGGATTTTTTTTATTATTTTACTTTTTTTTTTTTAAACTAGTATTAAAGGTTTATTTAGTTAGATTAATTTTAGTTTATTTTATTTTTTATTTTTTATTTAAGTTCATTTTTATTTTTATTAAGTTTAGTTTATTTATTTTAGTTTAAGTTTTTTATTTTAGTTTATTTTTAAATTTTAGGTTTAGGTTTAGGTTTATTTTTTAGTTTAGTTTTATTTTTAATTTATTTTTTATGTTTAGGTTTTATTTTTTATTTTAAAGTTAAGTATTAGGTTTTTATTTTATTTTTTTAGGTTTAGTTTTAGGTTTTTATTTTAGGTTTTATTTTTTAATTTAGGTTTAGGTTTATTTTTAGTTTATTTTTTATTTAGTTTTGGTTTATGTTTAGGTTTAGTTTATTTTAGGTTTAGGTTTAGGTTTAGGTTTAGGTTTAGTTTATTTTAGTTTAGTTTATTTTAGTTTAAGTTTATTTTGTTTTGTTCATTTTATTTTTATTTTAAGTTTGATTTTCTAATTTAAGGTTTAAGTTTTATTTTTTATTTGTTTTTAGGTTTATTTTTTAGGTTTAGATTTTTATTCAATTTTTATTTTATTTTATTTTAGGTTTAATTAATGTTTATTTTAGGTTTAATTTTTATTTTATTTGGTTATTTTTTTATTTTTAGGTTTATTTTATTTTTTAGTTTAGTTTAGGTTTTTATTTATTTTATTTTAGTTTATCTTTTATTTTTTATTTTATTTTATTTTTAGATTTAGGTTTAGGTTTAGGGTTCAGTTTAGGTTTTATTTAATTTAATTTTTTTATTTTAATTAGGTTTAGATTTTATTTATTTATTTTATTTTTTAGTTTTATTTAATTTAGGTTTAGGTTTTTAGGTTTTAGTCTTGAGGTTTATGTCTGGGTTTGGGTTTTGGTTTTTTTGGTTTATGGTTTATGGTTTAGGGTGGGTTAGGATTACTTTAAGTTTAGGGTTTGGCTACTCAGGAGGGTTTGATTACTGTTTAGGTTTGGGTTTAGGTGTTTGAGTTTGGCTTTTAGGTTTAGAGCCTGGGTTGTTTAGTGGTTTAGGTTTCCCCAGTAGGTTTAGAGGGCTCAGTTTAGCAGGGCCCAGTTTATATGGTAGTTAGGGTTTATGGTTTTGGCAAGAGCTCAGAATCATATTTAGGTGCGCTGGTTTGTGGTTTGTGGTTTGTGATTAGTGCTTCTGGGTTAGTCTCACGCCTCAGAGTTTAGGGCTCAGGGTTTAGGTCAGGGTTAGGGTTGTGAGTCCGTGGTTTAGGGTCAGGGTTTAATGTAGGGAGGATTTAGGGTTAGGGTTTTTTTTTGGTAGGGCTCATGGTCCCAAGATTTGGGTCAGTGTTTAGGACTTAGTGTGGTTTAGTGTTTGTGGGTTTGTGGCCTAGGTTTAGGGTCAAGGTCATGAATCAGGGTTTAGGATTTAGGGTCAGGTGTTTAGGGCATGTGGTTTGTGGTTTTATTTAATTATTTATTTTTAAATTTTTATTAAATTAAACCAAGAAACCAAGGTTTATTTTAATTTTTATTTATTTTATTTTTTTATTTATATTTATGTTTTATTTTATCTTATTTAGTTTATTTATTTATTTCAAGTTTATCTTAGTTTAGGTTTTATCTTAGTTTCTTTTCCCGGTTTGTAGTTTTATTTTATTTTATCTTTTTTTGGTTTTATTTTATTTTTTAGGTTTAGGTTTTTTGGGTTGGCCTAGGGTTGAGATTTAGGGTTTAGGTTTTAGGGTTAGGGTTTTAAGGTTGAGGGTTTATGGATTTAGGGCTTAGTGTTTAGGGATTTATTTTAGTGTTTAGGGTTTAGGTGGATTAGGGCTTTAGTTTAGGGTTTGTGGTTTTAGGAGGGAAGCCAACAGATTTAGGGTTAGTTTAGGTTTAGGGTTTAGGGTTTTAGGCTCAGTGGGTAGGATTTGTGGTTTAGGGTGGGTTTATGGTTTAGGGTTTAGGTTTTTTAATGGTTTGGGATTTAGGGTTTAGGATTTGGAGGGTGGGTTAGGTTAGTTAGGTGTGACATAAATTTTTTATTTAAATTAAGTAAACTTCTAGGTTTAGGTTTATTTAGTTTATTTATTATTTATTTTTGTTTATTTTATTTTATTTTAATTTATTAATTTTTTTATTTAGGTTTATTTTTACTTTTATTTAGTTTAGTTTATTTATTTTACTTTAGGCTTTTTTATTTTAGTTTATTTTTCCAGTTTAGGTATAGGTTTAAGTTTATTTTTTAGTTTAGTTTTCTTTTTCTTTTATTTTTTAGGTTTAGGTTTTATTTTTTATTTTTAGGTTTAAGATTAGGTTTTTATTTTATTTTTTTAGGTTTTGGTTTTAAGTTTTTATTTTAGGTTTATTTTTAGGTTTTGTTTTTTAGAATAGGTTCAAGTTTAATTTTAGCTTTATTTTATTTGATTTAGTTTAGGCCTAGGTTTAGTACAATAGACCAATCACATAAAGCTAGCACCACAAAAAGCTACAATAGGATCAGTGGCCAAGTTAAAAAAACCGAGCAATAACTCCACCAAAGACACCACCAAAAGTAAGAGAAATAAAAAAAGGAGGAGTCAGCATGAATTTGGGTGACAACAGATCCCAACAAAACAACCCTAATGGCATAACAATAACCCACAACTATCTCCAAAGCACTAGCAATCCAAATCCAAGGACAAAACCTCCACCCAAATAGCAAAATAGTAGAAGATATGCAGCTCTAGAGAGAGGAAAGCAGGAGAATTCAAGAGGGAATCCGCAAAATTACCATCAAACCACCACCAAGGCAAGAGAAAAATAAAGATATCTAGCACCACCGACAATGACGTAGATATCGGGAAACAAGCAGAGCAAAATAAACCAGAGGGATTCAATACCAACAGCCAATCCAAATCCTAAGACACCAAGCCAAGGCAAGACAACATCCAATCCCAAGACACCAAGCCAGAGAGAGCCACAACCAAAGACTCAAAGAAAACTCACCAATCTGCCGAGGAGTACAAGCAAACTAGTAGGCATAGATAAAAATAGCAATAACTATCTCCTCCAGTAAATAGAAACCCAGGTTTAGAACAAAAAACCACAAAGAAGTTGCCCTCATACCAATCAATAAATAAAACAACCAATAAAAAGAAAACACCAACCCAAACCAGGAAAACAACCAAAAAGAATTGAAAAAAACCAAACTTAAGCAAATTCTGAAGAGACCAATAGCTTCCACCCAACAACCAAACACAAAGAATAAGTTCAAATTCAAAGGAGCAACACCAAAATAAATAAAATTTTAACCAAATACAAAGCCCAAAGTAGAGGGAAAGAACAACAACAGGCATAGCCACAACCCACCTTAAGATCTCCAAAAAAACCAAGAAACAAAATGGGTAGTCACTTAGCTAGACAAAAAACCACAGTATAAAATGCCAAAGAGAACCGCCCAACCACAAGCAGTAAATCAGTGAGGAAAAGAACAAGGCCAGAAGCAAACAAAGCACCTTTCAAACCCTAAAGAGCAGATAATCACCACAAAAGAGAAAATAGGAGGGCAACAACCACAAAAAAGCTACCTCCAGTCCACAAGGCAAAGGGAAAAACCAACCAGTGGAAGCCCCTAAGTGAAACCAAGAAAAGAGAACACCAACCACCAAAAAGCCCAAAACTAAGCCAAACTAGAAGAGAACAATGCTAGCAATGAAAAAATGACCACCCGAAATAGTCAGGCAGATGGAAGAAGCAAATTGCAACATCCAGCATAACCAACCATAGCAGCCAAAAATTCAATTCAAATAAGGTAACTACCAGCCAAAACCTGAGGCAAACATAACATTAATTAGTATAAGGGGTAGGCCAAAATTAAGCATAGCCATAACCCAACAAGAGACCCCCCAAACATCACTAACTGTGTGATAAAAGAAGCATAGCATAAGCCATAGAAAGAAAACCACCAGTTTTAGAGGACAGGAAAACCAATTAAAAATAGCACCACTATGACCCAAATAAGGGTCAATCAAGTATACAATGGGGTAAAGAGGAAGGGGGTTTAAGTTTAGAAATAAACAAAAACCAACAAAGTAGCTTTCATATAAAGTGAGATTGACCAGGACCCTAAAGAAAAATAGCAAAAACCACTTCTTGGTGAGGGAAGCACACACAAAAAAAACAACAACCAAGAAACAGACTAAATAAAACCACCATAGCAATATGATCAACATAGTAACTGAAAGTTAAAATTTGAGGTAAGGCAGTCCAATATTATCCATATTGACCAGACCATGCAGATGCTTAAGTAAGCTATGGTTATCAAATGAAGTGAGCTCATTTAATTCAGCTCCCAAATTAGCCAAGAAATCAGCATAAGCATTACCCTCACAAAGAATGTGAGAAATTTTGTAGCAAACTTGAGAAAGAAGCTTTTTAGTGTGATTAAGAAGATAAAATAAGTGAGCATTCCCCATTTTATTAGTATTGAGCATATCAAGTAAAAGAAGAGCATCAACTTCAATCCTAATATTAAATTGGCCTTTGTTTAAACAAATATCATTAGCTTTATTAGCCATGTTTTAGCATAAATAACATAACAAGCTTTGAGGGGTAGGCAAAAGCATAAATGACAGTACTTTTAGAATCCCTAAGAATTCCACCACAACCATATTTATTAGGGGAAATGGAACCATCAGCATTGATCTTAATAAAATTCTCTTTAGGCTTAATCCAATGTATAATCCTAATACTCTTGTATGAGGGGTCATCATCCTAAGTGATACCCAATTTCTCAGCCACAAATTTATCACTTCTAAAATGAAGATTACTAATTAAATTTGCATTAAACAAAGCATGAATTTTTTCTTTAGTTTTAGCAATGATCCTTTTATGGTTCATAGGGATGCCTCGATATTTAGCATCATTTCTATCCATACAAATGAACCATGAAACTTTCATATGACCTTTCACAATTTTATAGAAACAAACTTCAAGAAGTTGATATAACGAAAGAGAGCCATGAAAATAGTTAGTGTTAAATAAATCATCATGCCATATCTAAAGTTTGGAAGTAATAGCACCGTTGACAAAAATATGATAAACATTTTCAATATGAAAGCAACAATAGCACTTAGAAGGTAAATAAAACCCTTTAATCCAGCAAAGAATCTACAGAATGAAGTTAATCAAAATCCTCCAAGCTAAAATAGAATAAGAAATGGGAATGATATTGTTCCAAAGTTTAATGAAAACATTAGAGGTGTTTTGTTTATTTTAATAAAATTTAACCTCTTTAAGAATGAAATAGCCATTGTAAGAGAGATTTAAAAAAAATAATTTGATCAATGCTCATTAGAAAAGATAGTGATGTTGCAAAACTTGTCAAAATAGAAATAGGAATGTAGTTCTCAAGTTTGTTTTCATTCCAATTATTATTAAGCCAAAAAAGAGTTAACTTTGATAGCGCAGAGTGTGTGTAGGTAAAAGGGAGTCAAAGAGCTACCGCCAATCCAATTGTCTTGCAAAAGAAAGAAGTGCCCAGATGAATACTCGAAGGTATTAATGATTCAATAACCCATTTAATGGAGCAAAGCCTTTTCCATACTGGAGAGTCACCAACTTTGTAAGCATAGATAAGAGGGTGTTTACCTTAACAATATTTTTCCATCATAAAATTAGCCCAAAGGCTATCATTCTTTTTAAAATTCCACCAGAGCATATGAGAGAAGGCAGTCATAGCTTCACGAATAAGTTTGCAATCTAAACCACCTTCACCCAAAGGACCACAACATTTTTGCCAGGTTGTCCAATGCATTCTTTTAACAGAATTATTAGATCCCAAAATAAATTTATTAAGCAAGTGATCAATTCTAATAAGAGTAGAATTAGTGGGAATAATAGTTTCAATCAAATAAAGAGGCATATAATTAAGGGTGCTTTTAAGAATAGCGAGCTTGCCACCAAAGGAAAGTAAATGGAATTCCCAAACAAAAATTTTATTTAAGATATTTTGAATTAACTCATCAAAAATGTGGGATCATTTTGGACCTTCAAATAGAGGAGCACCCTAGTACTTAAGAGGTAAGTGTTGATGTTTAAAATTTGTGATATGGCAGATTTTATTGATTTTATTATTAGAGATACTTGAAGAAATAATAAAAAAAAAAACTTTTGTTATTATTGATAGAAAGACCACTTTCTCTACCAAATTTATTTATAAAAATCTTGAGGTTCTTGATATGTTGAATAGAAGCATTGTAAAAAATAATGAAAACATCTACAAAGCACAAGTGGGAAACAGGAAGACCACCAAGAGTTCTGTAGTATATACTAGGATTGTTTAAAAATAACACATTGATGCTCCTAGATAACTACTCAATAGTAATAATAAATAAAGTAGGAGATAAAGGATCCCCTTGTCTTAAGCCATGGGAAAAAGGTAAGAAGCCCTAATCTTTCTCATTACGTAAAATAGAAAACCAGGCATTATTAATACAAGTTTTATTAAGAAAAGTAAATTTATCAACAAACCCAAATAAATTCATGATATGTAAAAGGAAATCCCAAGAGATATTATCAAAAGCTTTGGTAATATCTAATTTGGAAAGAACGTTTCCACCTCTAGTCTTAGCATCTAAGTCATGAATTAATTCCTAGGCAAGTAAACTGTTGTCAGGAATAGATCAACCTCTAATAAAACTAGTTTGGTTGAGAAAGATAATCTTATGAAAGACTAAAATTATCTTATTGAAGAAGGTGCAAAGACCAATAGGTCTAAGATCACTCCAACAGTCTAGATTATCTTTCTTAGGAATGAGAACAATATAAGTGCTAGAAAAATATCTAGGAAAAGGATTACCATTAAAAAAAATCAACCACAACCTCAATCAAATCATTTTTAATAATAAACCAACAATTTTGAAAAAATTGAGTAGTTAAACCCTCTAAACCGGAATGTAATCTATGTTCATGCTATTAAGAACTTTAAAAATTTCATCTTCATTAGGCACAATAGTAAGCAAATCATTATCATCTTGCTAATAATAGAAGGAATCAAGTGCGATTTAGAAATAGCTTCATAAGAGCAACTCTTATTAAGCATATTTCTAAAGATATTAATAATCAAATCCTTAATATCATTATTCTCCATAATCCATTCCATTGCCATTTTTAATTTTTTTAATATTATTTAAAGCTCTCTTTTTAATAACTAAAGCATGGAGATACTTAGTATTTCGATCACCATCCACAATATGTTTACTAGTAGCTTTTTGAATCCAATAAGCCTCTTCCATATTTGAAAATTAACAAGTTTATCTTTCACCTCAGTCAAGTCCTTAATCTTAGAAGGATCAGACATAATAGAGACCTCAAGATCACAAAACAATTTTTCCATATCTTTGATATTAGCAAAAAGTTTATTATAACAATGCTTGTTCCACCAACCCAAATTTTTCTTAAGTCATTTAAGCTTAAATGAAAGTCTATTCATCCCCATAATCGAATTATCAAGATGTAAAGGAGCTTTCCAATTGTTAGCCACAACATTAAAAAAATTAATATGCTGAATCCACATGTTCTGAAATCTAAAAGGAGAGAAATTTTTTAATCTATTAGAAATATCTTTAATAGAAACCAAAAGAGGAGCTTGATCAGACAAGGTTCTGCTTAAATGATTGACATAAGTAATATGCCATTGAGTAATCTAATGAGTATTAAAAAGAATCCGATCCAACCTTTGTCAAAGTCTAGAGTTTTGCCAAGTATAATTAGAACCTTTAAAACCAATATCAATCAAATTATAATCAAGGATCATATTAGAAAATTCTTCCATGGAATGAATATTAACAGAGAAACCACCACTTCATTTAGAAGTGAATAAAATAGTGTTGAAATCACCACCAACAAATCAAGGTTTATTGACAGAGATAGCAAAATTCCTAAAATTATCCCAAAGAAGATTTCTACCAGATTTAAGCCCAAAACACAATAATAACCACAAGACATTTAAGCATTCACAACTTTTTGAAAATCATCAAGTATAGAAACCTCTACAAAGTTATTCCAAAGACACCAAATTATATTACTAGCATTAGAGAAAAATTTATTGAAACTGATCATTCTAGCAACATGGTTCATTTTGTTAGCATGAATAAGAGGCTCTAAAAAAATAAGTAAAGAAATATTATGTATATAACAAATATTTCTAATACTATTATGTATAGAGAGGGTATCGATCCCTCTAACATTCCAAACAATAAAATTAAACATCAAGAAAAAAAGGGGTTAAGAAAAGGTTAATTAAGAGAGGAGAGGGAGGTTGTATCAAGTGTTTCTTAGCAATTTGGGAGGGAGATTTTTAAAACCTTTTTCTTTTTAGCATGATAAGTCTGGAAACCATTTTCTTTTCCCATATAATAATCATTCGAGAAAGATTTAGCAACATTAGTCATAGATTTAAGAGAAATCTCTTGATTAGAAATGAGTTCTCCTCCTTCCAAGACATTAGAATTTATTAAAGCCAAATGAGCATCGGGAATAGCAAGAGAGAGAGCATAAATAGATTTATTAAAAGGAAAATGTGAACACCAAGCCCTTCCTTTTCATTACCCAAATTATTAGACAAAGCCAAATCTTTTTGAGAATTAAAATCATCATAAATTTGGAAAATAGAATCAATTTTTTCAACTTGATTATCATGAGGTATTAAAGCCATATTCTCCATTGAATTTGAATGATGCATAACATTAATATCCTCATTTATATTCTTACTCAAAGCTTCATTTTCATCAATCAAAGCGATAAGTATGCACGAATTGAATCGAAGGAAAAAAATCGTCATCCAAAAGTTTGCAAAAATTATTATTGTTTACATTAGAAGCCTTCAATTGCACAAAAGAAGTAAGAGGTAAAACATCCTTATTAGGAACATTCAAAATTTCCTTTTTTCTTGAAGTAGCTTTTTGATATTTAATAGTGATCGGCCTAGGGTTATGAATAGAAGTTTCCTTAGCAAGGAATTTTTTAGGTGAGGATGAAGACGAAGCATTCGATTTATCATGCTATGTGATTTTACAAAGGAGAACAAATGATGGGGAAATTTTCAAATTCAATTCTTTGCATATAACTATAATTTTCATATCCCAACCAGATTTCTTTGGGGTGTTTCTTGGTAATGTCCAATTCAATAAGGATTCTAGCCACTAAAAGATGAAATTTCATAGCCATTGTCTGGTCAGTTAACAACGGCCGACTAAATAAAGCACCCATTATAAAAAGTAATTAATGGTTAATAAAATGAATTCACATATTAGGGAGAGAAATCCAAACTAGAACATCTTTGAATGATTTCAAAGCAGTTGAAGCCAAGTTAGTTGATGCCATAGTAGGATCCAAAGGATCCTTCGCTTTTCCCAATGAATCATCAGGGAAGAAGCCAAGCCGCAGTATCACTCCAATGATGACACAAAATAAGCCAGCGATAATCAATTCAAGAAGGAATCCAATGAGAATCATTCAAAATAGCCGGTAAGCAGCTAAAAACTAAAATGAGAGGGGGAAATGGAAATCGCTAGAGCACATGGACGAGGGCTCGGGTAGTAGTTTTGGTTTTTGGGTTTTAGTTTAGGGTTTAAGTTTAGCTTAGTTTAGAGTTTAAGTTTAGTTTAGGTTTAGGTTTAGGTTTAATTTTAGGTTTATGTTTAGGGTTTAGGTTTAGGTTTAGGTTTAAGGTATAGGTTTAAGTTTAGGTTTTGGTTTAGGATTTAGGGTTTATGGTTTAGGTTTAGGTTTAGTTTATATTTAGTTTAAATTTTGAATTTAGTTTTTTATTCAATTTAAGTTTAGAGTTTAGGTTTTGTTTAGTTTAGAGTTTAATTTAGGTTTAGGTTTAGGTTTAGGTTTAGTTTTAATTTAGGTTTAGATTATGTTTAGGTTTAAATTTAGTTTAGGTATAGGCTTAGAGTTTAGTAGGTTTATGTTTAATTTTAGGGTTTATATTTAGGTTTAGGTTTAGGTTTAGGTTTAGGTTAAGTTTAGGTTTGTTTAAAGGGTTTAGTTTTAGGTTAAGTTTAGGTTTAGGTTTAGTTGGTTTAGTTTAGTTTAGGTTAGTAGGTTTAGGTTTAGGTTTGTTGGGATTTAATTTAATTTATAAAGGGGTTGATTTTTCTTTAAGTGATTTGATTAGTTTAAAGATTTTACTTACTATTTTCTTTTATTTCATATGATCTACACTTAACAACTAAGTGTTATAAAGAAAAGAAACAGAGGGAACCTCTCTTTCAACCCAACCTTAAGTCACTTCTAAAGCAAGTTAATTAATCAAATTTCTTTAGTGAATAGCATATTATAAGTGTTAATTATTCCTAAGTTTAGGTTCACTCTAAATAACTTTTTTTAAATAAGAAAGGCATCTTAAGATTAATTAGAATGAATTACTATCACATAACACATGTTTATTCATTTCTTTCCATCATGCATATCATGCATATGATTAAATCCTAAGCATACCTATACATGCAATTTATATTTTAGCATACTTGAATGATGAATGCAAAGAAGTGTATTTGAAATTTAAATATTTCATTTGATTGAATTATGAATGAATGCCTTTTTAGTTAATTTTGAAAGGAATGAATGCATGATTACACATGGGAAGCAACATTTAACATGATTGGAAAGAAATAAAGGAACATAAGCACATTATCTCATTCCTTCCAATTAATTCCTAAGGACAATCATACTAAATAAAGCCACTTAAAATAAACTAAAGTCCTTTAATGAGATTTCTTAATTTTGAGTTTGATTTGATTTAGGAAATGAAAGAGATTTGTTGATCCTAATCCCATTCCTCATGTGTGAGTTAATTTGATTTAATGAAGAAGTATTTAAGTTGATTTTATGGTCTAATTAGGTTAGGCTATGAATTAATTAATTAACCCTTACATACATCACCTTAAGTTAATTAACTAATTAATAATGAGCTAATATGATATGCAACCACATGGAAAGTAAATTTGCAAGAATTGAAAGGCAATTGGCTCATGATTAATAGTTAATTAAGCTTAAGGGATCTCACTTAACTACTTTTATAGTTTTCTCACAAATGTGAGCTAACCATAATTTCATTACCTCCCCCTTTGGATTATTGAACACCCAAAGAGCTACCCAAGATTAAATTAGAGAAATAAAATTAATTAAATTAATTAAATTCTTTAATTAACTAATTAAACCTTAATTAACCTTAACCAATCAAAATGAGATGGGCTTGAGAAAGAGACAAAGAAGGAGCCTAAGTCTCAATCCAAATCCTTTCAATTAGTTGATTAAAGTTCAGGTATGATTTGGATTTTGTTTAATATTGTTAATTAATTAATAATAATTAATTTAATTAAGTGGGATTAGAGACTTAAAGAAGAGAGGAAGAGGGACTCATTTCTAGACTTCATCTTTAATAGAGGTTACTAAGCTTGATTGATTAATTTATTATTCATTTGCTTAATTACCACTAGTTACATTAGGAAAGTTATTAAGCCTTAACCCATTGGTTCCTTAATTAAGCAACCATTAAAATCTCAGAAAAATAGAAGAGGTAGAGGTCATCCCCCTTAACATGCACATAAAGCTTGAGATTAATTGGGAGAAATTAGACTTATTTTATTTCCAATTAAGCCTTAATTAAGCCAAATCCACTATTCAAAATCTATTAATAATAATTTTCTTGTATTCTACTCTAAATTATCTTTAAAATGAGCCTAAGTTTATATTTTTTTTCAATTTTCTAGAATATTTTATGAATTTAAGAAGTTTCGTGATTAAAACTAGTTAATTAGCCCTAGAGCCTTAATCCCATCGAACCCCATAGGAACAACACGATGGTGTGGTATCCATGTGGTGTGATGAGATTTGCTATTTTAGTTGTCACATCCAAGTGATGACTCAAATGGCATGTGATAACTCCATGATGCGGATGGAATCCATGAGATCATAGGCTTTGAGCATGATTAGATCAAGATCATTCATCGTGTGGTTTTAAAGGAATAATCTCGTGGTTTTGAAGGATTAATCATAGGCTCTAGGCATGATTAAATCAGGATCATTCATCCCGATCATACGGATGGGATCCATGATATCTCGAGCATCAAATATGTTATCACCGCTCGATCTAAGCTCACCCAAGCTTGGATGGAGATGAAAATGATCTCACACCTTTGGGAAAGCACAATAAGAAGATCTGGGAAATCATGACATGAAAATTTCTTTCACAAAAGATAAACCTATTTTCATTCAAGGATTAGTTTTGCATACCTCAGCTTATGATGATTTTGAGGAAGCTTCATTTAGTAGAAATGAAGCTCTGTTGAGCTGCATGAGCTTTGATTTGGTGTAGTTTGCTTGAAAGATAAATCCACTAGGCATAAGGCATGATACTCCTCAGAGAATCGAAGCTTTGATTTTGCTCTCATCATTTGGCTCTAAGGAAGGTGTGTGGAAATTTAATTGCACTTTGGTGGAGGTTTGAGAAAATGAGAATGGTGGCCTCCCTATTTCAATTTTTCATAAAATCGAGAATGGGGATTTTGGGAGTGTGGGAAGTCTTGTACTAGGAACTCTCTGCTTGGGTTGAATCAAGTGTGATAGTTTGAGTGAAATGAGGGGAATACCCCTTCATTGGATCGACCACAACTTCTTTGGATTTTTCTTGATCAATTGGCCAAATTGGAGGGTGGTGGAGGTCCTTGGGTGCATGATGTTGCTCAATTTGGTTGGGTGAGGGTGTGGAAGTGGCTGCCAATGGAGTAGTGGGAGTTTTATGGTTGTTTGGAAAGCTCTAATGGGGATGGGGAGGTGATTTCACCTCCCCATGGATCATGGTCGACCCAACCACCTTTGGGTCAGTGTATAATCTTAGGTGTCACTTTGATTGGGTGCCAAGTGGCTAGGGAAGAAAATGACCAAATGAGCATGTGTCTTATCTCATGGGATGACCTAAACCTAAGGGCAAAATGGTCATTTGGCTATGGGTTTAGTTTGGGTAGATTTGGGATGCATCAAAAGTTGGTTAGCCCAAATTTCAAGTAGTTTGGAGTTTATTTGATTTGATTTGGCTTGATTTAACCGGTCAAATTGGGTTAGGTTGGTCAAGTTGACCAATTGGTCAAATTGGGTCAAGCCAAGATTTAGTCAGGTTCGATTGGCTAATTGAAAATGATTGTAGGCTTTGGTTTAGTTTAATTTAGAATTAATTTGGATTTTGGCTAATTTGACCCTTTAGGTCAATTTGGGTTAAGTTAGATCAAGTTGACCAATTGGTCAAATTGGGATCAATCATGGTTTTGGTCGAGTTCAATAAGTGATTTGGAATGAACTTGAGCCATTGATTACAATCAATTTGGGTTGGATTGTGATTTGACCTATTTTGGCTTTTTAGGCCAATTTGGGTCAACTTGGGTCAAATAGACAATTGGGCTTGGTTTGGCTCAAGTGAGGGTTTGGTCATGTTCAATCATTAGTTGGGAATCAATGGTTTCAATCAATTTGGCACATGGTGGATTTTGGCTAATTTGGGTTTCATTTGGGCTAAATGTTGACTTAGTCAACAGGCTAGGTTGACTTGGTTTGATCCAATTCAAAATAATTGATTAACCTAGGATGATTTTTGATCATGTTGTGAGGTTTGGATGGGCTTAGTTCAATCTAATTTTGGTTCAATTAGAACTTGGCCCGAAAAGGTCTTTTAGGTCACTTTGGGTCAAGTGGACCTAAATGGGTTAATTGGCTTGATCATGGCTTGATTCAAGTTTAATTATATTGATAAATGGGTTTGAGATGAAAATATAAATTCAATTATAAGTAATTTGGATCCATATGGATTTTGGTTCATATGATAATTTCAAGTCAAAAAGGGCTAACTAGGGTTTGATTTGGGTTAGCTTGGTTTGGATAATTATAGTTTGTATTTATATTTGATCTATGATTGTAGGAATGTTTGAATCATGATGAAATCCATTATTTTGAATTGATTTGGGTATTGTTTAGCTAAGTTCAAGAATTTGACTAAAAAAGGCTAAAATCGTGAATTTGATTTGATGGGTTTCAACCATTTGGAGTTTGGAATTGATTTATGAGTTAAAATTTGATTTGAGATTGAATTATTGAGAAAGTCAATTGAATTGGGGTTGATTTGAATTTGGTTAAGCTTAAGTCCATAAGATAAAATCAAAGGGCTTAGGAAGGAATTTGGAGTTTGAATTTTTATCATGGGTTTCAATCATTTGATAGTTGGATTTGATTTTGGAATTTATATTTAAATTTGAGATTTGATTTAGAAGAATGAAGCAAGGATTTAGTTTGGGCTATTGGGTAGGCAGGTTCTCCTAAATCCCTAAGGCACAACCTACCCCAGTGGCTAACTATTCTAAGTCTCTAGGGTTATGTTAAGTGTTCACCTAATCACTACAAGGGTCTTAATACTAAGGAACTCTTTGTGGCTATGAGAGTCCTAGATCTATGATAAGGAAGTTGAGATCTAACTCCAAAAGTGAGGTCAATAGTTTTAGGGTTTAGGGTTTTGTGTTTAGGGTTTAGGGTTTAGTGTTTAGGTTTATGGTTTTAGGGTTTAGAGTTTAGGATTTAGGTTTAGGGTTTAGGTTTTAGTTTTTAATTTAATGTTTTTTTTAACAGAGAACAAATTCATATTCAACATTTATTCTTTTCAATTTCACCAACCAGGTGGCACACCCATATTTCTAAGACATAAGCGATGACATAGATAAAAAATGAGCATGCATAGAGTAAATGAAAAACCCTAGATAACTAAAACTATCTCTACTGTAAAGATAAAGTTCCATAAGCAACATATCGATTGATCGCTCTTTAGTTCTTTCATAACCACCGCCTCGAAGCGGATCACCATCATATTCTCAATATCCCTCCCTCGTGACCACTGTATCCTCCGCTTGCTCCTCCACCTCCATAACCACCACTACTACGACCACCTCCTCCATATCCAAACACCTCTAGATCCCCCACCTAATAACCACCACCTCGCCACATCACTATCAGACGAGCCTGTTGACACCGATGTTCCTACTATCAAGGTTATTATTAGTGGTTTAAGTTCAGTTGGGATTAGGTTTTAGGGTTTAGGTTTATTTTTTATTTATTTAGTTTCTTTAGGATTAGGTTGAGGATTTGTGGTTTTAAGGTTTATGGTCTGTGTTTTGGGTTTTGGCTCGTGATTTAGGGTTTAGGGTTTGGGTTTAGGATTAGGTTTAGAATTTAGGGTTTAGTGTTTAGGGTTTAGTTTAGCTTTAAGTTTGTGGGGTTAGGCTTGGGGTTAGTGTTTTAGGGTTGTTTAGGTGGATTTTTGTGGGACGTGGTTTAGGATTTCCTAGGGTTTAGGGTTGTTTCAGTTTGGCTGTAGGGTTTAGGTTTACAGGGTTTAGGTTGGGGTTAGGGTTTAAGGTTTAGGGTGTTTTGTTTTTATTTTTTTTAAATTAAGCAAACCCAGGTTTAGGTTTACTTAATTTATTTATTTATTTTAGGTTATTTTACTATTTTATTTAGGTTTATTTTTTATTTTAGATTTATTTTTAGGTTAGGTTTTATTTTATTTTAGGTTTAGGTTGTTTATTTTATTTTGTAAAGTTGATGTTTTAGGTTTTATTTTAGGTTTATTTTATTTTTTTAGTTTTGGTTTTGGTTTATTTTTATTTTATTTTATTTTATTTTAGTTTAGATTTAGGTTTAGTTTATTTTAGGTTTATGATTTATACATTTTAGTTTTTTTTATTTTAGTTTAGCTTTTTATTTATTTATTTATTTTAGGTTTATGTTTTGTTTTAGTTTAAGGTTTAGGTTTTATTTTTTATTAATTTTTATGTTTTATTTCTTAGGTTTAGGTTTTTATTTAGTTTTTATTTTGTTTTATTTTAGTTTTATTTTATTTTTATTTTAGGTATAGTTTTTATTTTATTTAGGTTTTTTATTTTTATACTTTAGTTTAGGTTTTTATTTATTATATTTTAGTTTTGTTTTTATTTTTTATTTTATTTTCTTTTTATGTTTAGGTTTAGATTTTAGTTTAGGCTTCAATTTTATTTTAATTTGGTTTAGGTTTAGTTTCGATTAAGGTTTTTAGATTTTTAGGGTTTAGGGTTTAGGGTTTACGGTTTATAAGGTTAAGGGTTTAGGGTTTAGGGTTTAGAGTTTAGGTTTAGGTGGGTTCAGATTTTAGTTTAGGGTTTAGGGTTTTTGGTTTTTTTCATTTTAAAAGAGAACAAATTCTGATTCAACGTTTCTTTTTTTTTTTTTCATCAACCAAGTAACACACCAAGTTTTCTAAGACACAAGCGATAACATAGATAAAAAATGAGCATGCATAGAACAAATCAAAAACCTGAGATAAATAGAACCGTCTCTACTGTAAAGACATAGTTTGATAAGCAACAGATCGGATCTTGATTTTTGTCCAGCTTCCCATCAACCACACCGCCTCTCGAGTTAGGGATCCACCATCATATCCCTCGATCTCTCCTTCCACCACCACCAGAACTCCTCCACTCCTAACTTTATAACCACCACCGCCCACCACCACCATATCCACCAAGACCTCCAAATCCCCCACTACCACCACAACCATTGCCTTTTACCTCCATCGCCAAATCTAGAGTGAGCCTAGTTGACGGTGATATTCCTGCCATCAAGGTTCTGCCCATTCTTTTAGGTTTAGGTTTATTATGTTCTATGGTTTAGGTTTCTTTCTTAATTTATTTAGTTACTTTAATTTTTGGGTTTAGGGGTTGGGGTTTAAGGTTTAGGGTTCAGAATTAAGGTTTAGTGATTAAGGTTTAGGGTTTATGGTTTAGGGTTTAGGGTTTAAGAGTTTAGGGTTTAGGATTTAGGGTTTTGGGTTTAGGGTTTAGGATTTTAACAGTTTAAGGTTTAGAGTTTAAGGTTTAGGTATTAGGTCTAGGTTCAACCTTTAGTTGAGGGTTTAGGATTTTTGGCTATTTTTTCAACATACAACAAATCCAGATTCAACATTTCCTATTTTTGAATTCTTCAACCAAGTAACACACCAAGTTTTCTATGACACAAGAAACGACAGAGATCAAATCACAAATCAATCCCAAATCAAATCACAAATCCAAATCAAATCACAATCAATCCCAACTCAATTGATTTTCTCAAATCTCAAATCAATCAACCCAACTTGAGTGATTCAAATCCAAAATCAATTCTAAATCCAATTCTTGATGATTGAAACCCATGATCAATTCCAAATCAAAACCTTCCTAAGCCTTATGAATCACATCCATAAGTTTTAGCCAAACCCTTCAAATCAACCCAAAGCCAAGTGTTTTCTATATAAATCACTTATTCCATCACATGTATTCGCAACTTTAAAATGAAATTGCATTCAAATCATCCAAATCAAATGAATATAAATCAAACCAAATCAAAACCCCTTTTCAAACTTTAGCTAAAATTCACAATCACTTAATTCACATGATTCTTAGATCATTTATATTCTCATTTATATTCACAAATATAAATGAAATATAAATTCAAATGGCCAAAATCAAATCAATATAAATTCAAACTCAAATTCAAAATTTCCTTTAAGCCAATTTCTTGAATTTAGCTAAATCATTCTCAAATCAATCCAAACCCTTGATTTTCTCTTCAAACAATCACTCCTTTAATCACATGCCTAAATATAAACATAAACTACAATCACCAAGCCAAAATAACACTAACCCAAGTCAAACTCATATTCATCCTCTTGACTTGAATTTGTCAAATGAACCAAAACCCATTTGACTCCAAACCACTTGCAATTGGATTTATATTTCCATCATAAGTCCATATGTGAGTTCAAATAAAGTTGAATCAAGCAATGATCAAGCTAATTCACCCTTTTAGGTCCACTTGATCCAAAGTATCCTAAAGACCCTTTTTGAACCAAGTTCTAATCCAACCCGAATTGGGTTGAACCAAGGCCACCCAAGCTTCACATTATGATAAACAATCATCCTAGAATGTTCAATCACTCAAATTGGATCAAATTAAGTCAAACCTAGCTTTTCACCAAGTCAACACTTAACCCAAATAAGACCTAACAAGCCAGAGCCAAATTGATTGAAACCATTGATCTAAACCGATCCATAATCAATTATTAAACATGACCAAGTCACTTGAGCTAGACCAAACCCAATTGGCTCCTAACCCAAGTTGACCCAAATTGACCAAAAAAAAGCCAAAAATGGGTCAAATTTTGATCTAGGTCAAATCGATTGAAACTAATGGGTTAAATTCATTCCAAATTGATTGTTAAGCTTAACCAAAGCTTCAATTGAAACCAAGCCCAACTGACCATGAACCCAACTTAACCCAAAAGGTCAAATCAATTTGAATTCAAACCAAATCAAAATTGATTGAAACCAAAGCTTGCAATACATTTCAAATGATCAACCAAGCCTAAACCAACCCATGAAATTCAATTGGGTAACAAATTTGGTTTGACCTATTTGACCCAAATGAACTTAAATTAACCAAAACCAATTCTAAACCAAATTAAACCAAACCAATGATACCCATAGGCTCCAAATGATCATTTGAACTTGACTTAATCCATGGTTTGACCCATTGGTCAATTAACAATTTGACCCAACTTAACCCAAATTGGTCAAATTGAGCCAAATCAAATCAAATGAACTCCAAATCACTTGAAATTTTGCCCAACCCATTTTTAAATCATTTCAAATCTATCCAAATCAAACTCATAGCCAAATAACCACTTTTCTCTTAGGTCAAAGGATATCCCATGACCAAATTCACTTGGAATTTAACCATTCCTTTCCCAAGGCCACTTAGCACCCATCTATTGGTCCACATGGGCACCAAGGAGGGTGGTGAACATGACCCAATGAGCTTGTGTCAGCCATGACCCAAGGGGAGGCCAAACCAAGCTCCCTAATGTCCCTTGGACACTTGGCTCACCAAATCCACTCACCAATCACATGGGCAACCACTCTCCCTCACTCCTCCACCTAAAATGACCCTTGTGGGATGTTTCCCGGCTAAAATTGATCAGCCAATTCAAGACCTTAAGCCAAAATGGCAAATCAGCCATCCACCATCCGATCTAAGGTGGGAGATATACCCACCCCCACCTCCCACCTCATTCTCACTCAAAGAGAGAGATTCATTCCTCAGAGCTCAAGAAGTCTAATTAAAGCTTCCCAAGTTTTCCAAGCCATTCTCAAGCTTCTTATTTTTTTTTGGTTTTCCTCAAAACTGGGGAGATCAATCCAGCTCAACTCACTAAATCCTCAACCAAAGTGCAATTAACCTTGCAGACACCAGGTGAGTTGAAATAAATTGAATCTCGAGCTTTCTAATGATTGGAGTGGAGTTTGATCACCCGCATGTCGCGTGGATTGGTCTTCCTAGCTAACTACATCAAATCAAAGCTTGTGTGGCTCAACAAAGCTTCATTTCATCCAAGCAAAGCTTCTTTAATCGTTGGAACCTTCGGTCACAAGCACTGGTGAGGTATGCCATTAAAATCAACCTTAGAGAAAAATTTTCTTGGTCCTTTGTGAAGGAAATCATTATGTCACAAAATCTCCACCATTAGATGTATTGCTTGTGCTTCCCCAAAGGTGTGGGATGAATTTTAACTCCATTCGAGCTTGGGTGAGCTCAAATCAAGTGATGATCGATGGATGGCATCCATCTCTCATCACAGGAGGAGATAGATCATGGACCGTCCATTTTTCATGATCGTATCAGACGGTCCTGATCAAATCACACTTTAGATCTCTCTGATTTCCTACTAAATCATGGGATTAATCATGGCCTTTGTTGACCTCATTTTTAGAATGAGTTCTCAACCCCTCCATCTTATACATAGGACTTCTCCTAGACTTTAAGAGTTCCTTAGTCTTAGGACATGTTTAGTGCTTAGGTGGACACTCAACCTACTTAGAAAAGAGTTAGCCAGAATGCCTTAGGGGTGTTAGGAAAATTTTTCTATGCTTAGCTTAAACCATTCCTCACTTTCCTTCCTTCAAGTCAAACTCCAAATCAATCTTATTTTATTTTCTCCAAACTCAAATCAACTCATGTGATTGAAACCCAAGAATTTAAATTCCTAAGTCCAAATCTTTCTATGTCCTTAATCTTCCCTTAAGGACTTAACCAAAATCATGATCTAAACTAATTCAAATCTTTGAGATTTTCGCATAATTCATTTATATTATCATATTATATATATTATATAAATGAAAAAAACCAAAATCAAACCAAATCAAATTCAAAAATTAAATTCAAAATTTAATTTTTTTCTTAAGCCCATAGTTTCCCTCTTAAGGACTCCTAAAAGCACAACCACTAAAACCCTAAACCCTAAACCCTAAACCATAAACCCTAAACCCTAAACCTTAAACACTAGCTCTAAATAAACCCTAAACCCCAAACCCTAAACCTAAACTTAAAATAACTAAATAAATTAAAAAGTAAACCTAAATCCTAAAACATAATAAACCTAAACCTAAACCTAAACCTAAACCTAAACCCTAAAACCTAATAAACCTAAACCTAAAACTAAACCCTAAAAATTGGCAGAACCTTGACGACAGGGACATCATTGTCAACCACACTCGCCTAGATGGGTGGAGGCGAAGGCAGATGGGGCCATTATCATAGTGGTGGTGGGGGATATGGAGGTGCTGGTGGATATGGAGGTGGTGGTTGGAGCAATGGTGGTTATAAAGGCAGGAGGAGCGACAAAGGTTACAACCATGGTGGTGGTGGAGGGACAAATTGGGGATATGATGGTGGATCTCGCAACTCGAGAGGCCAAGGTGGTTCTGATGGGAACTGAAGAAACTAAGGAATGATCAATTCAATCTGCTGTTTATGGAACTATGTCTTCACAGTAAAGATGGTTCTAGCTATCTAGGGTTTTTTATTTTCTCTATGAGTGCTCATTTTTATTTAGGTCTTCTCTTGTGTCTTAAAAAACCTTGGTTTTAATGAATATTAGGAGAGCAACCACCACTTCATTCAAAAGTGAATAAAATAGTGTTGGAATCAACACCAACAAACCAAGGTTTATTGATAGAGGTAGCAAAATTCCTCAAATTATCCCAAAGAAGATTTCTACCAGATCTAAGCCCAAAACACAATAATCACCATAAGAGATTTGAGCATTAAAAACAAGTTGAAAATCATCAAGAATAGAAACATCTATGATGTTATTCTGAAAACACCAATTCTTATTACTGGCATTAGAGAAAATTTTATTGAAACTGATCATTCTAGCAACATGGTTAATTTTGTTAGCATGAATAAGAGGCTCTAGAAAAAATAAGTAAACAAATATTATGTATATGATAAATATTTTTAATACAGTTACCAATAGAGAGGGTACCAATCCCTCTAACATTCTAAACAATAAAATTAAACATAAAGAAATAAAAAGGGGTTAAGAAAAGGTTAATAAAGAGAGGAGAGGGAGGTTGTAGCCGATCTAGTGTTTCTTGGCAATTTGGGAGGGAAATTTTTAACATTTTTCTCTTTTTAGCATGATAACTTTGGAAACCATTTTCTTTTCCTATATAATCATCATCCGAGAAGGATTTAGCAACATTAGTCATAGATTTAGAGAAATCTTCCTCGATTAGAAATGAGTTCTCCTTCTTCCAAGATAATAGAATTTATTAAAGCCAAATGAGCATCAGGAATAATAAGAGAGGGAGCAGAAATAAAATTATTAAGAGGCAAGTGTGAACATCAAGCCCTTCCTCTTCATGACCCAAATTATTAGACAAAGCCAAATCTTTCTAAGAATTTAAATAATTCTAAATCTAGTAAATAGAATCAATTTTTTCAACCTGATTATCATGAGGTATTAAAGGAATATTCTCCATTGAATTTGAATGATGCATAACATTATTATCTTCATTTATAATCTCAACCAAAGCTTCATTTTTAGAAAATAGAATCATCATCTAAAAGTTTAGAAAACTATTATTGTTCACATTAGAAGCCTTCAATTGCATAGAAGATGTAAAAGGTAAAATAGCCTTATTAGGAACATTCAAAAATTCCATTTTTTCTGAAGTACCTTTTTGATATTTAATATTGATCGGCCTAGGGTTTGGAATAGAAGTTTCCTTAACAGGGATTTTCTTTTTTAGGTGAGAATGATGAATAAAACATTCAGAATTATCGTGCCCATGGATTTTATAGTGAGAACAAAAGATAGAGAGATTTTCAAATTCAAATCTTTGCATATAACTATAATTTTTAGATCCCAACCAGATTTTTTTAGGTGTTTCTTCGTAATGTCCAATTCAATAAGGATTCTAGCCACTGAAGGATGAGATTTTGTAGTCGTTGCCTGATCAATTTACAATGGCCGACCAAATAAAGCACCCACAGTAAAATGGAATTGATGGTTAACGAAAGGAATTCACATATTAGGGAGAGAAATCTAAACTGGAACATCTTATCTTTGAATGATTTCAAAGCAGTCAAAGCCAAGTTTGTTGATTCCCTAGTAGGATCCATAGGATCTTTCAGTTTTCCCTAAGGAATCATTAGGGAAGATGCCAAGCCACAGTGTCACTCTAATGAAGAGATGAAATAGGCTAGCACTTACCGATTTAAGAAGGAATCTAGTGAGAATCGCATAAAAAAGCTAGCAAGCAGCGGCTAAAAAGATAAAAATGAGATGGGAAAGGAACGCCGCATAACGATGATCTTAGCAAGAATTTTGAGTTTTAGGTTTGAAGGTTTAAGATTAGTTTAGTTTATGGTTTAGGTTTAGTTAGGTTTGATTTAGGTTTAAGAGTAGCTTTGGAGGGTTTAGGTTTAGGGTTTAGGTTTATGTTTAGGTTTAGTTTAGGTTTAGGGCCTAGGGCCTAAGGGCTCAGGCCAGGCCTAGGGTTTAGGCCTTTAGGGTAGGTTTAGGTTTATAGCTCAGGTTTAGTAGAGGACTATGGCAGGTAGGCTTTAGTTTAGGCCTTTTGTCAGAGCAGTCAGTAGTGATTTAGCTCAGGGTCTGAGCTCAGGAGTTTTAGGTGAAGCCTGGGCTCAGGTTGTCCGTGGTTTGCAGGCTCAGGATCAGGGCCAGGTAGGCCCAGTCTTAGGCCTAGGGCACAGTCATGCTCAGCTCAGATTTTTGGCCTAGAGCTCAGGCCTAGGGCTCAGCCCAGCCCAGTTTAGTAGTTGGGCCCAGTGCAGGCCCAGCTCAGAATTTAGGAGATCAGGCCAGGCCTTTCAGCCCAGTAGGTTAGGCCCAGCCCAGGCTCAGCCTAATTTAGGTCAGATCAGTTAGTCCCAGCTCAGTCAGCTCAGATGACAGACTCAGGCCAGTCAGTCCAGCTCAGTGATCAGGCCTAGTCAGCCTAAGCCCAGTTTCAGGGCTCAGCCTAGGCCTTCAGCTCAGGCTCAGTTTAGGCCAGGTTTAGAGGCTCAGCCTGCTCAGGGCTAGTTTAGAAAGTTAGGAGTTTAGGGTTAGGCCCAGGATTTAGGCTCAGTTCAGTCAGGCTCAGAGGGCTCAGGTTATTTAGCCTGTGGCTCAGCTCAGATCAGCTCTGGTCCGTTTGCATTTAGTTTAGGTTTAGGAGCCTAGAGTTTAGGTTTAGGTTTAGGTTTGGGGATTTAGTTTAGAGTTGGTTAGGTTTAGGTTTAGGTTTAGGTTGGGTTTAGCAGATTTAGGGTTTAGTTTTCTGATTTATTTAGAGTTTTGTGGGTTTGGGTTTAGGTTTTGGTTTAAGTTTTAGGTTTAGGTTTGGTTTAGTTTTATGGTTTATGGGTTTGTGTTTAGGTTTTAGGTTTTGGTTTAAGGTTTAGGTTTTAGTTTGATTTAGGTTTAAGGTTTTTTTAACATAGAACAAATTCATATTCTATTTCTTCGATTTCAACATCCTAGTAGCACTGTTCTCAAGACATAGCGATGACATATATCAAAAATGAGCATGCATAAAGCAAATCAGAAACCCTAGATAACTAGAACTATCTCTAATGTAAAGACACAGTTCCATAAGATTGGGTCATTTCTTCAATTTCTCACCACACCGGAACCACGCCAGTAGTAGGATTCGCCATTATAACTCGATCCTCCGTGACTGCCACGACTATAACCTTCGTCGCTCCTCCTACATCCATAACCACCACTACTTCAACCACTACCTCCATATCCGCCAGCACCTCCAGATCCCCCACCACCATTATGATAATCGTGGCCTCTGCCTTTGCCTCCACCGCTAAATCTAGACTGTGCCTAATTGACGCTGATGTTCCTGCCATCAAGGTTCTGCCCATTATTAGGGTTTAGGTTTAGGTTTTGGTTTATTAAGTTTTTGGGTTTAGGTTTAATTTTTTATTAATTTAGTTTCTTTAGGTTTAGGTATAGGGTTTAGGGTTTAGGTTGTGTTTAGGTAGTATAGGCATATGGGTTTAGGTTTAGATGGTTTTGGGGTTTAGGTTGTGGTGGGCAGGCTTGAGTTTAGGGCCTGGGGTTTAGAGTTTAGTTGTGGCCCAGGGTTTAGTGGAGGTTTAGGGCCTGGGGCTGGGTCAGTTGGGTCACTAGGTTTAGGGTCTGGAGGGCCTGTGGCCTGGGTGTTTAGGTTTAGGATCTGGTCTGGATTAGGGTTTAGGGTTTAGGGTTTAGGATCCGGTAGGTTTTAAAATTTATTTTCTTCAAATTAAAACGTAAGTAGGTTTATTTAGTTTATTTATTTTAGTTTATTTTATTTATTTTTATTTAGGTTCAATTTTTTATTTAGTTTAGCTTATTTATTTTAGGTTTATTTATTTTAGTTTAGGTTTTATGTATTTTATTTTTTAGGTTTAGTTTATTTTTATTTTATTTTTATTTTATTTTTTAGTTTTAGGTTTTATTTTTTTTTAGGTTTAGCTTTAGGTTTTTATTTTGTTTTTTTAAGTTGAGGTTTTAGGTTTTTATTTTAGGTTTATTTTTAGGTTTTATTTTGTAGTTTAAGTTTATTTCTAGTTTATTTTATTTTATTTAGTTTAGGTTTAGCTTATTTTAGGTTTAGGTTTTATTTATTTTATTTTAGTTTATTTTAGTTTAGGTTTTGGTTTATTTTATTTCAATTTTAGGTTTATCTTTTTATGAGTTTTGGGTTTAGGTTTTATTTTTTATTAATTTTTAGGTTTTTATTTAATTTTTATTTTATTTTATTTTAGGTTTATTTTATTTATTTCAAGTCCTCGGAACCCTAAAAGCTGCGTTCTCTGGCGATTTTGTTTTCCCTCGGTGGATTGGCTCTCGGGCGTTGCTTCTCTGGCCGCTTCTCTCTGAACACGCCAGACGGGCTCAGATGTGACCTTGATTAAAGCAATGGCGAGGCTTCCTAACCCGCTCGTCGATCTCGGCGTCGACCGACTTTGCCCTCGACTCTGGTTTTCTCGGATTCGATTGTTTGTTAATGCATTGTTAAATCATTCAAAGAGGCCTTATCCGGTAAGAACCCTAATGCTTCAGTTAATCTCATTGCAACATCTTATCGCTTGTGCAGTAATGTGTTCTCGAGATGTTGAGAAACTTGCTAAGCCCTTGAGTTCGCTTTGTGGGTAAATTCTCCCTTAGACGCCTCGAATTCTTGATAATATTCTCTTTCTTTCATAGTTTAAATTTATCGGTACTTTCTTTCTGATCGATCCCGCCACATTCTTATTCAACTCTCAAATGATTTAGATTATTCTGTTTTGCTCGTCGTTCTTATTTTGTGCATAATTGTCATATGCGGCTATTGAAATGGTCGCCCCTCTTTGATGTCAAAGAGGAATCTCCCATTGTTCCTCTTTGGCTTGCTCTTCCTAACATGCGGATACACTATGTCACTCATCAAGTTTTGTTTGTTGGGCCTTTTCGACCTCCAAATAGATCAACGGCCACTAGATCTAGGCCTTCGTCGTCAGATTCTCGTTGAGATAGACATCACTAAAAATATCCCAAAGAGGTTTGGATTGGCCCAAAAAAATTTGGATATAGTCAAAAGTCAATAAAATTTTCTGTCTTTTGCACTCACTCCAAGATTCACGCACTAACACTCTAATGCTTTGTACTTCATCCTAATCTCCGAAAACATTTACCACAGAATATGAACACCACTAATGGAACTGGGAAAAGCAATACTCTAGCATATATGCCTAAAAACACTCAAAAAGAGTCTCTCCTCCCTACTCCTACTGATCTATCTATTGGAAAACATTCTGATCTTAGTACTAAAAATGGCATTGAGGGGTGTGACGCTACCAATGGCAATATACCTAACCTTGCCCCTGCTTGTAATAATTTGGCTTCCAATGATAGCTCTTTGCTTAAAATCCTAATGAAAATCTGAATGGTTGCCTTATATTGGACACCCATTTAAACAATTTGAATGAGAATCATATAATGGACCAACAAAATGATGACCCTATGTCTTCGTAACATATTGAGAAAGATACTGTATTATGAATGGTGTTAGAACTTCCCCATCTATTCCCATTCAGTGATATTCAATTGCAACCAATTTCACACACTATCCGATACTGGAAGAAGGTGAAATCCCTATTCTAAAAGTTGATAGATTCTTCTACTATTCCAGGAACCCAAAATCAATCCCTTCGATGATAATTTGGATGATAGACCCTTTCAAATTGTTAAAATAAAAACCCTACAAAGTAAAATTTCTAATAATAACTTCTCAACCACTTCTTCTTCCACCCCACACAAGTAATGTGTCACCTTTGCTCTCCTCTCTTTCCTTTCTTTTCTTTTCCCTTTTGTTGTCTCCTTATGATTAATTTTCTTATTTGGAATATCCGGGTTGTGGGTCTCTTCTCCTCAAGAATCGTGTTAGGAGTCTTTGTCGTGCTCATAATATCAAGTTACTTGTTCTTATTGAACCTCTTGTTAATTCTTCCAAGATTGCTTTTGTCGCTAGATCTCTTGGTTTTCATAACTTTTTCTTCAATCTTAATAATAAAATTTGGTGCTTTTGGCACAACTCCATCACCATTTCCATCATTGATGATCTTGACCAATTGGTTAATGTAAAAATCTCCTTAGGTGACTTATCAGCTTTTGGTTCTTTTATCTATGCTTCTTGTAATGAGTGGTAGGAACATCCTTTGGAATCACTTACACCTTCGCTTCCTCTAACCTTCCCCGGTTGGTTGGTGATTTCAATACTATCATAGTGGAAAGAAGGGAGGATGTTCTCTAACCTTCATTCCATGGAGGACTTCTCAAATATGACCCTTGATTGCACCGATTGACATTGGTTTCACTGGGTCTACCTTCACGTGGCACAACTCTAGGCTTTGGCAGCGTCTTGATAGGGCCCTCTTCAATTCTCTTTGGATCAATCAATGGTCTTCTACCATTGTTGAGCATTTGAGCAGAACTTTGTCTGACCATACTCCTCTCTTGATTTCCTTCAATAATCCCCCACCAAACCCGTCTACTCTCCTTTCAGATTTTAAAACATGTGGACCCAACATAGTGACTTCACCAATGTTGTTATTACTAATTGGATGGCCCTGCTTTCCGGATAATTAAAGGTATGACTGTCATGGCTTAAGCTCAAAAGACTTAAACAAAATCTTATTTGGTGGAACAAACATGTTTTTAAAATCTTTTCACAAATCTTAAAGCTATGGAACAAGAGGTTTGTTCTCTTGAAGATCTGTCTCAATGATCCTAGTAAACTTGAGGAGTTGAACATTGCCAAGAATAACTTGCTTAATTATCAAAACATGGAAGAAACCTATTGCCAAAAGCGCAAGAAAACATATTAAGGTGACGAAACACCGTGTATTTTCATGCCATTTGTAATAAACGGAAAGCCTTAAACTCGATTAAGAAAATTAAGAACTCTAATGGTGAATGGATAACCGATAACAATGATATTAAGGATTGTCATTCATCATTTCCAAACTTTATTAAATTCTAAGCCGTTTAGATACTTTATCAAACACCCATCTTATTCCTTCTATGATTAGTGAGGATAATCATTTACTCACTATGTGTCCTTCCAAGAGGAGATTAGTGATACTCTTAAGAACATGAATACTCTTTCGCCCCGATGGCTAACCCACTTCTTTCAAAGATCATTTATTAAAACCGATTTAGTTAATGTTATTGATTTCTTTGATGGCTATCCCATTCCCAAATACTTTTCAAGCACTTCTATTATCCTTATTCCCAAAACTAACAATCAATCTTGGGGATTTTAGACCGATTAGTCTTTGCACCTTTTTTCATAAACTCATTGCTAAATTAATCAACAATAAAGTTAGCCCTTTGCTTCCTAAAATCATCTCTCCTAATCAAAATTTTTATTAAACATAGAACAATATCGATAATATTCTTCTCGCCAAGAAATGGTTCATGACATTGATATCAAGTCTAGAGGAATCTTATTCAAACTGGACATCGCTAAAGCCTTTGATAATCTCTCATGGGATTTTCTCTTTCAAATCATGAATTTGTTTGGTTTTGCTGATAGTTTTATCCGAATTATCAAAAGATGTATCACGAATGTCTGGTTTTCGGTTATCATGAATGGTGAGTCCATAGGTTTCTTCCCTTCTAGCCATGGTTTGAGGCAAGGTGACCCACTATCACCTTCTCTTTTATCATCGCTATTGAATACCACAAGGAGCCAATGATCTTTTCGCTAATAAGCCTAATATGTCTTTTAAAACTCATGGAGGTTTCCCTATTTCTCATCTTAGATGATTTCATTATCTTCAAAGAACGCCCATTCAACATGTTAAAACAATCAAGAACCTTCTAAATGATTTTGGTAAAGTTAGTGGTCTTTTCTTAATGAAGGAAAATGTTGTTTTATTCCTTCAACTAAGATTCCTCTAATAGACTTAACCAAATATCTAGAATTACTAATTTTAAACAAAATCAACTTCCTCTTAATTACCTTGCTCGCTTTTAAAGGCCATAAAAAATCACACCTTTTGATGATCTAATTTAAAAATTTCAACAAAATTTTGGCTTGGGAATTTCATTTACTCTTCTAGGCTTACCTTGATTAAGAGCACTCTAAATTCCATGCCTATATACCTTCTTCAAACCATTGTGCCTACCATCTCTACCATCAATAGAATTGAACGTCTCCTAAACAAATTTTTCTGGGGTACCAATACCTCCTCTAAAAGAATGCACTAGACATCCTGGTCTAAAAGCTGTGGCACTCTTGAAGAGGGAGGTCTGGGATGTAAATCCATCAAAGATGTTATCAATGCCTTTTCCTACAAACTCTGGTGGAATTTTAGGAGCAAACATAGTCTTTGGGCTAATTTTATGACTACTAAATATTGCCAGGGTAAACATCCTCTCATTTGCCCTTTTAAATCGGGTGATTCTCCTATTTGGAGAAGACTTTGTTCTCAAAATGGGATGCAATCCCTAATTTTTGGGGCATAAATTTCGCACTTCTTTTGGCAAGACAACTGGAGTGGTTGTGGATCCATTGATGATTTACTCTCCACTCCCACTCCGATATTAAAGTTCATTGGAAAACCTCAAGTGGAACGCTAGTAAGATTACTGATTCTATTCCTTCCACCTTCTTAAATATGATTACTAATATTCCTATCAATCCTAACAATCAAGATCAGATTATCTTTAAGTTATCTCATAATGGGGATTTCAACCTTAAAAATGTGTGGCTTCACACTAAAGACACTCATGATTCTTCTTTTGTTCTCCAAAATAATATCCCTCTTCCTACTGTCTAACTCATTATCTTAAAAACTTTATTCTGTTGACTCATTGTTGTGGGGTAAAGGGTTCCATTTACCCTCTAAATGTCAATGTTGTTTCCATATTGAGAATGTTAACCATGTTTTTGTTAATGGGGCAATTGCCTCTAAAATCTGGATTTGGTATTACGATTTATTCAACACTGTCAATTTCAATTGTTCTCTTACTTTATATCAACTTCTTGAAATCTACTTTGACAATGCTATCAAAGGTCATATTAAAATCATAACGCCATTACTCTTATTTGGTTCATATGGATGGAACGAATGAAGCTAAACATTGTGGGATCCGTATGAATCACATGAGGATTATTAGAACTAAAAACAAAATTTGTGACTTATTTAAAGCCAATTTAATTAATCACAAACAATTTAAAGGTAAACTAGCCAATAAACTGGGCTTCAAACTTCATCAACCATGAAATGATAGAATGGTTTTGGAAAAACCTCTTGATCATATTATTAAAATTATTGATGGCGCTGTCTCTCATAATGGCTCACGGTTGTGGGCATTTTGAGATTCTAAGGGTATAGTTCTATCGCATTTGCTTATCCCCTTATTTCCAGCTTGTCCTTTTCTTGAGCTTATGGGCGTCCACAAAGCTCTTGAAATTTGTCTACAAATGGGCGGCTCAATATTTGGATAGAGGTGGATGCCCTCCTTGATTGACCTATTGACTTCTACCAATATAAGCACGCGGTTTATAATATCTCCTCGGGCAAACTAGGGCTCTTCTCTCTGAATTTTAACATCACTCATGTTTGGCATGGAAGGAAGCTGTCTTGATTACCTTGCCAATATGGGTGCGAGAGATATCATCTTCTTTGATCAATTCACATTACCCAAATACTTGCGTGGTTAACTTGGACAACTAGCCTTCCTTACCTTAGAACCTAATTTTCATCTTCTTTGCATGTCTCTCTTTTTTTTTTACGGTTTTATTTCCTTGTGTTCTTTTGGATACTCCTCATAGATATCATTCTTTTGCCTTTTGTGTCTTGAATTGTTGCCTTTGCCTCTTCTCCTATATTTGGAAGATTTGGTTTTGGCAATTACAATAATATTGGGCAAAGGTTTAACTATATGCATACCAACCTCTTGCATTGGAACCACTGTTAAGCCTTGTGTTACCTCTTGGTTTTATAAGCGCAATCCTACTTGGGACTTTAATATTAATGATACACTCATCCCTAACCACGAGAGGATTAACCATTCTTTGGATGAAGTTTTGTTTTGATGGGCATAGACTTTAGCATTAGCTTGCTTCAATCAGTTTTCTCTGACATTATTGCTTGGAGCATTTCTACTATCTCTCTGTTGATTTTAGGCAATGGTCTAATGTGCATTATCTTTGGTTCGATATTTACTTTGATAATATTAATCTTTCTTTGTGCTATTGCTTACATTCCTTGGGACTCTTTCCTTTTTAAAGGTTTATTTTATAAAGGTTGCAACACCTATGCTGAAAGAATAATGGATGGTTGTTGGCCTTTGAACTTTTGCATTTGGCTATCCTTCTTTGTTATAATGGCTAACATCGACTTGTTTAACTACAATGGTAGAAGTTGTAATACCACGGTTCCTATTATTGGCTTTTGCGGGTTTCATTTTGCTTAATGAATCTTTGTATCACCTCTCCACGAACAAGTTATTACTATTTTGGTTCTCTTTTGTCATCGGTACCCTATTGTTGATATTCTCTGCCTCTTCATTACGGTTGGAATGTTTTTAATGGTAGCTTATCTTTTGGTGGTTGGACTTATGTATTCCCCATCTGAGCCAACCTTGTGTTGGTTAGTTTTTTCTGGTATGGTATCCTTCTCACTGTCATTGATGTTCTGTCTTGGGCTGCTGTTCAGTATACTTCCTGTTATTATTTAACTTTTGCTCCTGGTAAATTTGTGAAGAACTTAAATGCTGGTTTTTATGGTCTCATTGATCTCCTTGTTGTCTCGATGGGTGCATTATTGATGGGTTTTGTGATCACCCTTCTATTAGGTTTGCTCATCTGATTCTGCAGGATGCTTTGGGCTCTTTTTTGCTGATGGTTGTTGTCATTTCCTGGCAGCTTTGGATTTCTTTTTGGGTTTATCTGAATGTTTTTATTGTGGTGGGGTGGTGGTTGTTGATTCTTTGAATCCTTATTCTTGCTACCCTTCACCTCTCGTCTTATCTTTGTTTTCTTTTGGATTTTGGACCCCTTTGCCATCGGGTAATTCTTATGGTTACTACCCTTTGCTTCATTCATTTGGGATCCTTAACATTGATTTGTTTACTTTGAATGGTTTGGAATTTGGGGCACTGTGGGTAATTCTCAGCTTGGTTCTTTGTTTGCTTGGTGGATTATTATTTTCTATCTTGAATTTTGGACTCTTTGGGCTACTGGTGCTATTACCTGCTTGATGAACGTTGCTTTATTTGCTGTTCATTTTAGTTGCTATTTTTTTTTATTTCTTCTTTACTTGTCTACTTACGGTTGGTGTATGCAGCTGTTTTTTTTTACTGACCTTCTTGACCTTCCTCATACTCTTGATTATCACGGTTTGGTTTGCCTATTTTATCTTTCTGTTTTTGCTGATATCAGAAACCCTAAACCCCAAATCATAAACCTTAACCTAAAGTAACTAAATAAATTAATAAATATGCCTTAACCATAAAACATAAGAAACCTAAACCCTAAGAATAGGCAGAATCTTGATGGTAGGAATATCATCATAAACTAGGCTAAGTCTAGATAAAGTGGTGGAGGCGAATGTGAAGGAGACGGTTATCACAGTGGTGATGGGGGATATGGAGGAGCTGGTGGATATTGAGGTGGTGGTTGGAGCAGTGGTGCTTAAAGAGGTGGGAGGAGCGACGAAGGTTACAGCTATGGTGGTGGCGGAGGGAGACATCGGGGATATGATGGTGGATCCTGCTACTCGAGAGGCTGGGGTGGTTCTGATGGGAACTGGACAAACTGAAGAACGGTCGATTCGATCTAATGCTTATAGAACTGTCTAATTATAGTAGAGACAGTTTTAGTTATCTAGGGTTTTTGATTTTCTCTATGTGTGGTCATTTTTTATCTATGTTGTCCCTTGTGTCTTAGAAAACTTGGTGTGTTACTTGGTTGATGAAATCGAAAAGAAGAAATGTTGAATCTGAATTTGTTCTCTATTAAAAAACAAAATCTTAAACCCTAAACTAAAACTTGAACCCCAAACCTAAACCCTAAACCCTAAACCCTAAACCCCTAAAGCCTAAACTCCTAAACCCTAAACCCTAAACCCTAAAAATCGTAAAACCTAAACCCTAAACCCTAAAAACCCTAAACCCTAAACCCTAAACCTTAAACCCTAAAACCTTAAACCCTAAAACCAAATACTTAAACCCTAAACCCTAAACCCTAAACGTTAAACTTTAAATAAAAAATAAACTTAATATACTAAATAAACTTAAACCTACCAGTTTATTTAATTTTAAAAAATAAACTTGAAACCACAAATCACAAACCCTAAATCTACACTAAACCTACAACCTAACAGCAATTGGAATGAAAATAAACTTGAGAACTAAATTCTATTTCTATTTTTTGTCAAGCTTTTGCAACATCACTATCTTTTCTAATAAAGCTATCAAATCCTTTTCAAGCTCTCTTATAATGGTGATTTCATTCTTAAAGGGGTTTGGAATTTAATTAGAAATAAATAGAACACCTCTAATGTTTCATTAAACTTTGGAACAATATCATTCCCATTTCTTATTCAGTTTTAGCTTGGAGAATTTTTAATAACTTCATCCCGGTTGATTCCTTGCTCTGGCTTAAAGGGTTTTACTTACCTTTTAACTACTATTGTTGCTTTCATATTGAAAATGTTAATCATGTTTTTTGTTAATGGTGCTATTACTTCCAAACTTTGGATATGGTATGATGATTTATTTAACACTAACTATTTTCATGGCTCTCTTTCATTATATCAACTTCTTGAAGTTTGTTTCCTTAAAATTATGAAAGGTCATATCAAAGTTTTAATTGTTATTAGCCTTATTTGGTTCATTTGGATGGATAGAAATGATGCTAAATATTGTGTCATATGAACCATAAAGGATCCTTGTTAGAACAAAAGGAAAAATTCATGCTATGTTTAATGCAAATTTAATTAGCAATTTTCACTTTAGAGGTTATAAATTTGTGGCTAAAAAACTAGGTATCACTTTGCATGATGATCCTTCCTACAAGAGTACTAGGATTATACATTGGATTAAGCATAAGATAAATTCTATTAAGATCAATATTTATGGTTTTGTTTCCCCAACCAAATATGGCTGTGGTGGAATTCTTAGGGATTCTAAAGGAGCGTCATTTGTGCTTTTCCTACCCCTCAAAGCTTGTTCTATTATTTATCTTTGAACTCATGGTATTGTTAACAAAGCTATTGATATTTGTTTAAGTAAAGGCCTCTTTAATATTTAGATTGAAGTTGATGCTCTTCTTTTACTTGATATGCTCAATAATAATAAAATGGGAAATGTTGACTTATTTTATCTTCTTAATCACACTAAAAGCTTCTTTCTCAAGTCGCTACAAAATTTCTCACATTCTTCATGAAGGTAATGCTTGTCTTTGATTTCTGGATAATTTGGGAGGGAATTAAATGAGCTCACTTTATTTGATAACTATAGCTTACCTAAGCATCGTGGTCTAGTCAATCTGGATAACACTTGACTACCTTACCTCAGTTAACCTTACGCTCTTTTATTGATCTTTTCTATGGTGGTTTTATTATTTATTTTTTGTTGTTATGTTTTTTCTCCCCTCACTAGAAAGTGGTCTTTGCTAAGTTTATTTCTATAGTTATACCCCCTTCCTCTTTACCCCATTGTACTTACTTGACCTTTTTTGGGTCATTGTGGTGCTATTTTAATTGGTTTCCCTATCCTCGCTGGTGGTTTTTTTATTTTAGCTCATGCTTTGTGTCTCTTGTTGGGTTGTGGCTGTGCCAGATTTTGCCTACCCCTTTTATCAATGAATGTTGGGTTTGCCTCTAGTTTTGGCTAGTTGGGGCCTTTTTTGAATTGGATTTATAGATGTTATGGTTGGTTCTACTGGTTGCTGCTATTTGTTTCTTTCATCTAGGTAGTTTTGGGTGGTTATTTTTTATGGCTGTTGTTGGCCTCTTATGGCTTGGCTTAGTTTTGATTTTTTTGGCTCTTATTCTCCTTTCTAGTTTAGCTTAGAGGTTTCTACTGGTTGGTTCCATCTGCCTTGTGAATTGGAGTTAGCTGTTCTATGGTTGTTGTCTCACCATTTTCTCCTTTGTAGTGACTATCTACTCTTTGGGATTTGGAAGGGGTTTTATTTGCCTCTGGCCTTGTTCCTTTCTTTACAGTTTTGTTGCTTGTGGTTGGGTGGTCCTCCTTGGCCTTTTATAGTTTGGCTGGGTGACTACCATTTTTTTCTTGTTAATTTTGGAGATTTTTAGGTGGGTTGTGGCTTTGTCTATTGTTGTTCTTTTCCCTTATTTTGGGCTCTGTATTGGCTCTATCTATTGGTTGGTTTTGTTTGTTGACTAGGTTGGTTGGCTATTCTGGCTGGCTGGGTTGGTTGGCTGGGTGGATGTGTTGGTTGTGTTTGATGGTTGGTTTAGGTGCTTTTGGTTGAGTTCCTTTGGTTGGGTTTCTAGTTTACTTCTGGGTTGGTTATCCTCTCTTAGGTGCAGATATTTTTCCTTTGTTCTTGCTTCCCGATTTGGTGTTGGTTTTCTTGTTGCTCATCCTATTAGCTATTGGCCTAGGTGGTTTTAGTGGCTATTTTGTTGGTGGAGGATATGAGCTCTTGTCATTTTTTTGGTCTTATTTTAGGACTTATTGTTGAGGGTTGGCTGCTTGAGGGTTTTTTATGGCTATTGTGTCTTGGATGCTTGTGCCATGGCTTGGTGTGTTGGGCTTTATGTTGGCTGTTAGTATTGACTCCCATTAGTTTAGTTGGCTCTCCTTATTTCTTGATATTTGCCTCTTGGTTGGTGATGGTGGATTTGCTTTCCTTTTTCTTGCCTTGGTGGTGGTTTTGATGGTAATTTATGGATGCCCTCTTGGTCTCTCTATGCTATGGCTTTCCTCTCTCTGGTCTTGCTTATCTTCTACTATTTTGCTATTTGGGTGGAGGTTTTGCCCTAGGATTTGGATTGCTAGTGCTCTAGAAATAGTTGTGGGTTGTTCTCAGCCACATACCCTACTGTAACTTCTAGGATACTGGCTTGATGTGTTTAGTCTATTGTGGGTTTTGGTTGGTGGCTTAGCTTGGCTAGCTATTTTCTCTTTTTTTTTTTGTGAGGCGATCACAATGGATTGTTTTGCCTTGGATGGTTGCTTATAGTAGGTATGCTCTGGCTATGATGGCCTTGATGTTTCCCCATATCTTCTCTTTGGTTGGTAGCATGCATATGATTGTAACCCTTCTCATGAAGTTTAGATACTCATATGTATTGTTGCCCTTGAGATGATCTTAACGAGCCGAGCCTTCTCTTTAGCTCTTTCTAAATTGTTTACTTTATCATTTTCCCATGAGCTATGACCATTGCCTTTGTAGTGTTTTGCAAATTTCTTTTTTGCGGTTGGAACTTCAGATGGAATGATCTTTACTCAACCAACTCAAGACTGTTGATGTGGATCTTGCTTATCTTCCCTTCTCAAAGGGATCATGAGTCTTGACTAGTCCTTTAATATTTTCTTAAGTTTTATTAGTCTTTTTTGTGTTTTTTCTCATTTGCTTTTATGTTGTTGCTTTTTCTCTTTTATTTTTTTTCATTGTACTTAGATGGGAGTTTAGCTCTTTAGGTTTCTTATAGCTCTTTGAGTAGTAGAAATTTGAGCTTTACCCCTTTTAAGGACATTGTACCCTTTATTTTTGTTGTAATATAATTCTAAATTTCCCTAAAAAAAACCTAAACCCTATGAATGCATAGAACCTTGATGGTAGAAACATCACCATCAACTAGGCTTAGTCTAGATCTGGCAGTGGAGGCAGGATGATTATCGCGGTGGTGGTGGGGCATCTAAGGTCTGATTGACATCGAGTTGGTGGTCAGAGCAATGGTGGTTATGAAGGTGTGAGGAGTGACGAAGGTTATAGCTGTGGTGGTGGTGGAGGGAGAGAACCAGGATATGATGATGGATCCCACTACTTTAGAGGTTGGGGTGGTTCTGATGGGAACTAGAAACTAAAACATCAATCGATCTGCTTATGGAGCGTGTCTTTATGGTAGAGATTCTAGTTATCTAATTTTGATTTTCTCTATGCTCTCATTTTTTATCTATGTTATCGCTTGTGTCTTAGAAAACTTCATGTGTTACTTGGTTGATGAAATCGAAAAGAAGAAATGTTGAATATGAATTTGTTCTCTATTAAAAAAAACCAAAAACCAAAACCCTAAACTAAAACTTGAACCCTAAACCTAAAACCTAAACCCAAAAAATCCTAAACCCTAAACTCAAACCTAAACCTAAACCCAGCCCAAACTAAACCCTAAATAAATAAGTAATAAACTAAATATACTAAATAAAACTAAACTATTTTACTTAATTTAAAAAAACCTTAAACCCTAAATCCTAAACCCTAAACCATAAACCCTGAACCATAAAACTAACCTTAAACCTACAACCTAGCTTAATAATAATTGGAATGAAAACAAACTTGAGAACTATATTCTGATTTCTATTTTTGACAAGTTTTGCAACATCGCTATCTTTTCTAATAAACCGGGTCAAATACTTTTCAATCTCTCTTACAATGGTGATTTAATTCTTAAAGTGGTTTGGAATTTTATTATAAATAAATAGAATACCTCTAATTTTATCATTAAACTTTGGAACAATATCATTCCCATTTCTTATTATTTTAGCTTGGGCGATTTTGAATAACTTCATCGGTTGATTTCTTGCTCGGCTTAGGGATTTACTTACTTGCTAAGTGCTATTGTTGCTTTCATATTGAAAATGTTAATCATGATTTTTCCAATGGTGCTATTGTTTCAAAACTTTGGATATGTATGATGATTTATTTAACACTAACTATTTTCAGCTCTCTTTTATTATATCAACTTCTTGAAGTTTGTTTTCATAAAACTGTGAAAGGTCATATCAAAGCTTTTATTACTATTACCCTTATTTAGTTCATTTGGATGGATAAAAATGATGCTAAATATCGTGGCATCCCTATGAACCATAAAAAGATCCTTGCTAGAACTAAAAAAAAATCTTGCTTTATTTAATGCAAACTTAATTAGTAATTTTCACTTTAGAGGTTATAATTTTGTGGCTAAAAAGCTGGGTAACACTTTGCATGATGATCCTTCCTACAGAGTATTAGGATTATACATTGGATTAAGCTAAAGAAAATTCTATTAAGATCAATCTGATGGTTGTTTCCCCAAACAAATATGGTATGTGGAATTCTTAGGGATTCTAAAGGCACTTGTCATTTGTGTTTTTTTTCCTACCCTCAAAGCTTGTTCTATTATTTATCTTTGAACTCATGACATTAACAAAGCTATTGATATTTGTTTAAGCAAAGGCCTCTTAAATATTTGGATTGAAGTTAATGCTCTTCTTTTACTTGATATTCTCAATAATAATATGGAAATGTTGACTTATTTTATCTTCTTAATCACACTATAAAGCTTCTTTCTCAAGTTTGCTACAAAATTTCTCACATTCCTCATGAAGGTAATGCTTGTGCTGATTTCCTGGTTAATTTGGGAGGGGAATTAAATGAGCTCACTTTATTTAATAACCATAGCTTACGTAAGCATTTGCATGGTCTAGTCAATCTGGATAACACTGGACTTTCTTAAATTAGATTTGAACTTTATGCTCTTTTGTTGATCATTTGCAATGGTGGTTTTATTGAGTCTATTTTTTTTGTTGGTTTTTTATTCCCTAGGAAGTGGTTTTCTTGAGTTTCTTTCTATACCTAAACCCCATTCTATACTTACGACCTTTTTTTGGGTCAAAGTGGTGCTGGTTTTAATTGGTTTCCCTATTCTGCCTAGTGGTTTTCTTTCTATGGCTCATGCTTTGTGTCTTCCTAGGTTGTGCTTGTGGATTTTAGCCTACCCTTTTACCAATGAATGTTGGGTTTGCCTCGGTTTTGGATGGTTGTGGCCTTTTTTGAATTGGATTTGCAAATCTATGGTTGGTTTTCTTTGATGCTATTTATTTCTTTCATCTTGCTATTTTGGGTGGTTATTTTTCATGGTTGTTGTTGGCCTCTTGGCAGCTTAGTTTTGGGTTTTGGTGGTTGTTGTTCTCTTTTCTTGGTTTGGATTGGAGGTTTTCTAGTTGGTTCCATCTTCCTTGTGAATTGGAGTTAGCTGTTATGTGGTTATTATCTCCCCATTTTCTCCTTTGTAGTGATTATCTGCTCTTTGGGATTTGGAAGGGGTTTTGTTTGCCTCTAGCCTTATTCCTTTCATTATAGTTTTGCTGCTTATGGTTGGGTGGTCCTCCTTGGCCTTTTTTAAATTGGCTGGGTGACTACCATTTTTGTTTCTTGGTTATTTTGGAGATCTCCAGGTGGGTTGTGGCTTTGTCTGCTGTTGTTCTTTTCTTTCTTTTGGCTCTATATTGGCTCTATCTGCAGGTTGGTTTTGTTGGTTTTGGGCTAGTTATTTTTATTTGGTTTGGGTTGATTGTCTAGGTGGATGTGTTGGTTGTGTTGGATGGTTGGGCTCTTTTAGTTGGGTTTCTGGTCTGCTCCTGGGTTGGTTATCCTCTCTTGGGTGTAGCTATTTTTCCTTTATTTTTTCTTCCCGGTTTGGGTGTTGGTTTTCCTGCTGCTTTGACTTCATGCACTGCTCATCCTATTGACTGCTGGCCTGGGTTGTTTTATTGGCTATTTTGTTGGTGGAGGATATGAGCTCTTGTGGGTTTTTGGTCCTATTTTAGGACTTGTTGTTGGGGTTTGGCTACTTGAGGGGGTTTTTATGGCTGCTATCTTGCCTTGGATGCTTGTCCTATGGCTTAGTGTTTTGAGCTTTATGTTGGCTATTGGTATTGACTACCTTTGGTTTAGTTGGTGCTCCTTGTTTCTTGATATTTGCCTCTTGGTTGGTGATGGTGGATTTGCTTTTTTTTTGGCTGCCTTGGTGGTGGTTTTGATGGTAATTTCTAGTTGCCCTCTTGGTCTCTCTATGTTTTAGCTTTCCTCTCTCAGTGCTACTTATCTTCTACTATTTTGTTATTTGGGTGGAGGTTTTGCCCTTGGATTTGGATTGCTAGTGCTCTAGAGATAGTTTGGGGTTCTTGGGCCACTCACCATCTTTGTAACTTCTAGGATCTTTGGCTTTATGTGTTTGGTCTATTATGGGTTTTGGTTGGTGGGTTGTCTTGGTTGCTATTTTTTCTTTTTTCTTTTTGGTGCAAGGACTACATCACTATGGACTATTTTGCCTTGGATGGTTGCTTATATCAGGTATGCTGGATATGATGGCCTTGATGTTTTCCCATATCTTCTCTCTAGTTGGTAGCATGCATATGATTGTAACCCTTCTCATGAAGTTTGGATGCTCATATGTATTGTTTCCCTTGAGATGATCTAAACTAAGTCGAACTTTCTCTTTCTCGACTCTTTCTAAATTGTTTACTTTATCATTTTTCATTGAGCTATGACCATTGCCTTTATAGTATTTTGCAAATTTCTTTTGTAGGTTGGAACTTCTCAAATGGAATGATCTTTACTAAATGAACTCAAGTATTATTGATATGGAGCTTGCTTATCTTGCCTTCTCAATGGGATCATGAGTTGATGCTGACTAGTCCTTTTACTATTTTCTTAAGTTTTATTAGTCCTTTTTGTGTATTTTCTCATTTGCTTTTATGATATTCTTTTTGCTCTTTTATTTTTTTTCCCATTGTATTTAGATGGGGGGTTTAGCTTTTTAGGTTTCTTGTAGCTCTGTGAGTAGTAGAAATTTGAGCATTACCCCTTTTAAGGACATTGTATCCTTTATTTTTATGGTAATAAAATTCTAATTTTCCCTAAAAAAACCTAAACCAAGAATGCAGAACCTTGATGGAAGGAACATCAGTCAACCAAGTTCATCTAGATCTTATATGGTGGAGGCAAGGGGAGGTGGCATTGTAGTGGTGGTGGAGGATGGAGGTGTTGGTGGATATGGAGGTGGTGGTTGGAGCATTGGTGGTTATGGACGAGGGAGGAGCGGCGGAGGTTATAGCCAATGTGGTGGCGAAGGGAGAGATCGGGGTTACGATGGTGAATCCCGCTACTCGAGAGATCGGGGTGGCTCAGATGGGAACTGGAAAAAATTGAAGAATGGTCGATCTGATCTACTGCTTATGGAATTATGTCTTTATGGGTTCTAGTTATCTAGTGTTTTGATTTGCTCTATGTGCTCATATTTTATCTATGTTATCTCTTGTCTTAGAAAACTTGGTATGTTACTTGGTTGATGAAATCAAAAAGAAGAAATGTTGAATCTGAATTTGTTCCTTGTTAAAAAAAAAAAAAACCCTAAACCCTAAACCTAAACCCTAAACCATAAAACCCTAAACCTAAACCCTAAACCTAAAACCCTAAACCTAAACCCAAACCCCAAACCACCTAAACCATAAATCCACACCTAAAAAACCTTAAACCCCAAACCCTAAACCCTAAACCCTATGCCCTAAAACCCAATCTAAACCCTAAACCCTAAAGCTTAAATCATAAACCCTAAAGCCTAAACCCCAAATCCTAAACCTAAACTTAAAGTAACTAAAAAAGTTAAAAAATAAACCTAAACCCTAAAACCTAACAAACTAAACCTAAACCTAAACCTTAAGAGTGGGCAGAACCTTGATGGCAAAAACATCATCGTTAACCATGCTCAGTCTAGATCTGGCAATGGAGGTGAAGGTGGAGGGGGCAGTTATCGCAGTGGTGGTAGGGGCTCTAAAGGTGTAGGTGGATATGGAGGTGGTGGTTAGAGCAAAGGTGGTTATGGAGGTAGGAGAGCGGAGGTTATAGCGTGGTGGTGGTGGCGGAGGAGAATGGGGATATGATGGTGGATCCCACTACTCGAGAGGCGGTGGTTTTGATGAACTAGAAAGCGAAGAACAACCAATCCGATCACTTATGAACTATGTCTTTATAGTAGAGGCAGTTCTAGTTATCTAGGGTTTTTGATTTGCTCTATGCGTGCTCATTTTTATCTATGTCATCACTTGTGTCGTAGAAAACTTCGTGTGTTACTTGGTTGATGAAATCAAAATAAAGAAATATTGAATCTGAATTTGTTCTCTATTAAAAAACAAAAACCCTTAACACTAAACTAAAACCAGAACCCTAAACCTACGAGAGATCGAGGTGGTTTTGATGGGAACTGGAGAAACTGAAGAACAACCAATCCGATCTGCTTATGGAACTATGTCTTTATAGTAGAGACAGTTCTAGTTATCTAGGGTTTTTATTTGCTCTATGCGTGCTCATTTTTTATCTATGTACTTGTGTCTTAGAAAACTTGGTGTGTTACTTGGTTGATGAAATCAAAAAAAAATGTGTTGAATGAATTTGTTCTCTATTTAAAACCAAAACCCTAACACTAAACTAAAACAACCCTAAACCTAAAAAAACTAAAAACAACCTGACCTGAAACCCAAAAACCTAAACCAACCACCATAACCTAAACACTAAAAATCAAAAGGAGCCAAAACCAAACCCTAAACAGGCCACTAAAACCTGAAACCCTAAACCAAACCCTAAACCTAAAAAACTAAACCCTAACTGGGCCCTACCCTAACCTGACCCTAACACCCTAAATGCCCTAACCCTAACCTGGGCTCTCCATAAATAACCCTCCCACAGGCCCTCTGGGCCCTAAACCTGACTAACTAAACTGGGCCCAAAAGATCATAAAGGACCCTAGGCCCTACTAAGGCCCTAGCTAACTTGCTCCACAGGCCCTAACTGAGAGCTGGCTGGGCCCACCCCAAAACTGAGGCCAGGGAACTGGACCCACTCATCCCTGGCTGGGCCCTGGGCCCTGGGCCACTGGGCCTCTTGAACCCTGACCTTACTACTGAGGCTAGCCCTTACCTGGGCCCTGGGCCACCCTAGGCCAGCCAGGAGCCTGAAGACCCTGGCCCTACCCAAACCTAGGCTGTGGAGCCCTAGACCCTGGGCCACTGAGAAAACCACCAAACCAAACTAATAAACTAAATAGGCAAAAAAGACCAAGGCTACTAAATATAATATAAACTAGCCAAATAATAGATAAATAATAAAAACTAACCTGAGCTAAAAAAAAAGATAAAAATAAAACTAAAAGATAAAATAAACCTAAACTAAACTAAAAGATAAACCTAAATAATAAAACTAAACTTAAAATAAAAATAAAATAAAATATAATAAAACTATAAAACCTAAATAAAATACCAAAATAAACATAAAATAAATAAAATAACCAAACCCTAAACTAAAATAAAAACCTAAACCTAAAATAAAATAAAAATAAACCTAAACTAAAATAAATAATTAAAATAAATAAAACCTAAACTAGGCCAAATGACAGCAAACTAAAATAAAATAAAATAAACTAAAATAAATCTAAACATGAAAAAATAAACCTAAATAAACTTAAAATAAAAACCTAAAAACCTAAAAAAATAAAATAAAACCTAAACCTAAACCTAAGAAAGATCAAACCTAAACCTAAAGAAAATAAAATAAAACTCAACTAAAAAAATTTAAACCTAAAACCTAGAAACATAAACTAAATAAAAGAAAATGCTAAAATAAATAAACTTAAAATAAATAAACTAAACTAAAAAATAAAAATAAACTTAGAATAAAAAAATAAGAAACTAAAAATAAAATAAAGGTAAATATACTAAATCACATATGCTTAATTACAAACCAAACTCTACCTGACCCTACCTACCCTACCCTACCCTAAACCCTGACCTAAACCCTACCCTACCAAACCCTAAACCTAACAACCCACCCTACTCTCCACTAAACCCTCCTAAACCCTAAACCCAAACCCCAAACTCCCACAAACCCAAACCCCAAACCCCAAACCCAAAAATTAAATCAAAAATTAACTAAATAAATTAAAAATAAACCTAAACCCAAAACCTAATAAACTTAAAAAGAAACCAAATAAACTAAATGCAAACTGAAGGAACATTAACCAGAATGGTGGAACTGAAAGAACATTACCTTCTGCTCATCTAGATGGCGAAGGAGGCGGCGTTATGATAGGGGTGGTGGGGAGGCTGAGGTTGATCGACATGGAGGTGGTGGTGAGGGAGTGGTGGTTATGGGCGTGAGAGCAATGGAGGTTACAGAGTGGTAGTGGTGGAGGAGAAGCAGGATATGATGGTGGATCCCACTACTCGAGAGGCTAGGGTGGTTCTGATGGGAACTAGAGAAACTAAAGAACGATCGATCCGATCTACTGCTTATGAAACAATGTCTTTACAGTAAAGGTGGTTCTAGTTATCTAAGGTTTTTTTCTATCGCTCACTTTTTTATCTATGTCATCACTTGTGTCTTAGAAAACTTTGTGTGTTACTTGGTTGATGAAATTGAAAAGAAGAAATGTTGAATCTGAATTTGTTCTATATTAAAAAAATCCTAAACCCTAAACTAAAACTTGAACCATAAACCTAAAATATAAATTGTAAATCATAAATCTTAAAAACCCTAAACCCTAAACCCTAAAACTTAAACCCTAAATGCCTAAAAAAACCTAAATAAATAAAATAATAAAATAAAATAAAATATCTTAAACTAAACTAAACTTAAACCTAAATAAAAAAAACAAAAAATAAAATAAAATTTTAAATTAAAAATAAAATAAAATAAATAAAAATAAAACTAAACTAAAAAAAAATAAAATAAACCTAAAATAAAAAATCTAAATAAAATAAATACTAAATGTAAAATAAAATAAAATAAACCTAAAATAAAATAAAAAATAAAAACTAAATAAAAAAATAAAATAAATAAATAAAATAAACCTAAAATAAATAAAAAATAAACTTAAATCTAACTAAAAAATGTAAACTAATATAAATAAATAAAAAAAACCTAAACTAAAATATAAAATAAAATAATAATAAACCAAACTAAATAAAATAAATAAATAAACTAAAAAAACCTAAAATAAAATAAACCTAAAAATAAAATAAACCTAAACCTACCTTAAAATAAAACCTAAAAAATAAATAAAATACTAAAATAATAAACCAAACCAAAAAAATACTAAAATAAAACTAAACTAAAATATACTAAATAATACTAAATAAATAAAATAAAATAAACCTAAAATGAAATTAAAATAAAATAATAAAATAATAAAATAAACTAAATAAACTAGACTCTTGGTTTAGTTTTAAAGAAAATACTAGGCCACTGAGCTAAACCCTAAACCCTAAAACCAGGCAAACTCTACCACTGATCATGAGCCACAAACCACTGGCCCTAAACTGAGCCATAGATCACAGGCCAAAACCCTAAAGAGTCCAAACCACCCCAAAACCCTGGCCACAGGGACAAGCTGACTTACCTAAACCTGACAATGAAAACTAAACTGACCCTAAAACTCTGAGCCACACTGAAAACCCTGGCTGACCTGAGCCTCTGGTACTAACAGGCCAAACTTAAACCCTGACCCAGGCCTGAATGAAACCCTAACTCAAAACTAAAACTAAGATAAATAAAACTAAAATAAAATATAAAAAAAAAAAGCTAAATAAGATAAAATAAAATAAAATAAAACTACAAAATAGATGGATTAAAATAAAAAATAAAAGATAAAATAAATATATAAAAATATAAATAAAATAAAATAAAAAATAAATGGAATAAAAAAACTAAAATAAATAAAAAAAAAAATGTAAAATAAAATAAAATAAATAAAACAAAATAAAATAAATAAAACTAAACTTAAAAAATAAACCTAAAAATAAAACCAAAAAAAAACAAAAAATATAAAACCTAAACTAGTAAAGAAAAAAATAAACTAATATAAAATAAAATAAACAAAATAAAATAAACTAAACTATAAAAATAAACTAAACTAAAATAAATAAAACACAACCTAAACTAAAACTAAACTAAACTAAAAATAAAATAAACTAAAATAAACTTAAACATAAACTAAATAAAATAAATAAACCTAAAATAAAACCTAAAACATAAACATAAAAAAATAAAATAGAACTTAAACTAAACCTAAAATAAAATTGAATCTAAAAAATTCAACTAAGAAATAAACCTAAATAAAAAATAAATAAAAACCTAAACTAAAATAAAATAAATAAAAAAAACCAAATAAATAAAACTAAATAAAAAAAAATAAAGACTAAAATAAATAAAAAATAAACTAAATAAACTAAACTATGGTTTGCTTAATTTTTTCTTTAAAAAAATATAATCCCTAAATCTTTACCCTAAAACTAATAAACCACTAACAAAACATTAACTGACACAAACCCCTAAATCTTAAGCAACACTAACTAAAAATATACTAATAATAATATAGCAATAAACTTAAAAACTAAACATAATTAATAATAAAATTAAACTAACTAATAAACTAAAATAACTAATAAACTAATAACTAATACTAACTAAACTAACTAAATGACAAATGACTAATAATATATAACTAATAGTAAGACTAAACTAGTAAACTAAATAAAATAACTATGCTAAAATAACTAACTAAAATAATATCTAAACTAATGAATAAACTAAAAAACTAATATTAAAACTAAATAACTAAAAATAACTAACTAATGACTAATAATAAAACTAAATAAAACTAATATTAATAAATAATAATAAAAACTAACCTAAAAAAAATATAATAAATAAAACTTAATAAAATAAACTAATCTTATTAATAATAAACTAACTAATAATAATAATAAAAATAAACTAAACTAAAAACTAATAATAACTAAAAACTATAATAATAAACATAATATAAAACTATAAAATAAACTAAAATTAATAATAAACTAAATAATAAATAAATAAAACTAAACTAAACTAAAACACTAAACTAACTAAAATAATAAATAATAATAAACTAAATAAAACTAACCAATAATAACGATAATAATAATAAACTAATAATAACTAAACTAACTAAAATAAATAACTAATAACTAAACTAAACTAAAACTAATAAACTAATAATAATAATAACTAAAATAATAATAATAATAAAACTAAATAAACTAAACATCAAAACTAAACTAAACTAAAAACTAATAATAATAATAAGCCAAAAATAACAAACTAAACTAAATAAAATAAATTAATAAAATAAACTAATAAAACTAATAATAATAACTAAACCATAACTAAAATAATTAATAAATAAACTAAACTAAATTAACTAATACTAACTAATAAAAAAAAACTAATAAAACTAATAAACTAAAAACCTAATAATAGAATAAAAAAATTAAAATTAATAATAAACTTAATAAAACTAATGGACTAATAATAAACTAATAACCTAAAATGGATATAATAAACTAATAAAACTAACTAAAAAAAAACTAATTAATAAATTAACTAAACCTATAAATAATAAATAAAACTAAACTAATAAACTAATTATAATAATAATAAATAACTAAATAAATTAACTAAAAACCTAACAAACTAATAAAACCATAAAACTAACTAATAAAATAAACATAATAATACTTTGCTAAAACTAATAACAAATAAAAACTAATAATAAAACACTAATTAAAAATTAATAATAACTAACTAATTATAAACTAATAAACTAATAACTAAATAAAATAAAACTATCTAAATAACTAAACTAAAACTAATAAAAAAATAATAATAATAATAAAACTACTAATAATAAATAAACTAATAAAACTAATAATAATAATTAATAACTAAACTAAAGTAATTAATAAATAACTAATTAAAATATATAAAAACTAACTAAATAAATAAAATAAATAATAATAATAAATTAATAATAATAAAATAAATAATAATAATAATAATAATAATAATAATAATAATAACTAAAAATACTAATCTAAAAATAAATAATAATAAACCAACTAACTAAATTAATAATAATAATAAATAATAAATAACTAATAATTAATAAAAAACTAAACCTTATAAACTAAAAACTAATAATAATAAACTAATAAACCAAACCCATAACTAAAGTATAAACTAATAAATAAACTAACAAAACTAAAACTAATAAAACTAAACCAACTAATAAACTAACTAAAACCTAAATAATAATAAACCATAAACTAATAATAATATAACTACACTAAATAAATAACTAACTAACTAATAAAGTAATTAATAAACAAACTAACAAAACTAAACTAATTAATAAATAAACCTAAACTCTAATAAATAATAAACACTAAAACTAAACTAATAATAATAATAATAATAGTAAAATAACTAAATAACTAACTAAACTACTAAACCTAAACTAATAATTAATAAACTAACTATAAATAAACATAAAAATAACTATAATAACTAACTAATACTAATTATAAACTAATAATAAAACACTAACTAAAAAAATTAATAATAACTAATAATAAAAAAAACTAAAATAAACTAATAAAATAAATAAATAAATAAAAATAAACTAATAATAACCTAATAAAATACTAATAATAAACTAATTAACTAATAACTAAATAATAAATAATAATATAATATAACTAATAACTAACTAAAATAAAACTAATAATAAATAAACTAATAAATAACTAATAATACTAAATAACTAAACTAACCACTAAAAAATAAATAAACAAAAAATAAAAACTTATAATAATAAACATAATAATAATAATAACTAAAAACTAATCTAAAAACTAATAATAAATAATATAACAATAATAATAATAAACAATAATAAATAATAATCCACTAAAAAACTACCATAAACAAATAAAAACTAATAATAATAATAATAAACTAAACTAACAACTAATAAAATAATAAAACTAATTAACTAATAAATAAACTAACAAAACTAAAGTAATAAAACTAAACCATTAACTAAACTAACTAAAACCTAAAATATAATAAAACCATAAACTAATAATAATAACTAACTAAACTAAATAAATTACTAATTAACTAATAATAACTAAACTAACTAATAATAATTAATAAATAAACTAAAATAAACTAAACCCCAATAAATAAAGTAACTAAATAAACTAATAAACTATAAACTCCCAAAGTAACCTAAAATAATAATTAATAAAACTAAAACTAATAAAACTAAACTAATAACCTAACTAAAACATAACTAGTTAAACTAAACATAATACTAATAATAAACTAATAATAGCATAAAACTAATAAAATTTAATAATAACTAATAAAAACTAAACTTAAACCCTAAACCCTAAAACTAAACTAAACCCTCTTATTGAGCGATTTCAGGATCCCTCGCATTCTTGTTGAGTTTTCAAGTGATTTCTCTCTTGGTTTCCCTATAAATTGTCGACTTTGGGATGATCTCGACATGTTCTTGTCATGACAATGTGACTCATGGCATCAGCTTCTTCAAATCCATGGGGTAAATCCCATGTGCCAATGGATCCCGCTAAGGCATTAGATTTTTTGGGTAATCCTTCCTCTACATTACCCGATGTTACTAAATCTTTCAAAAGGCTTTTGTATAATAATTCCATCCACCGAGCTCCTTTGAATTTGCTTCATATGACTTTTAAAGGTACTCGAAATTATGATTTTAGATGAGGATATTGAAAGATTACCTGTCTTTTAAAACATGGAAGATATTTGTTCTTTTTTAATAGCTTAAATTTATTAGTTCATTTTCTATTGACTTCGATCTAAGGCATGTTCTGATTAAACTTTCTAATGACCTTGATTACAGAATAATTTTTTCTAGGAGTTTTTACTATGATTTTAATTATCAAATGTATTTTTAGTGGATGCCTATGTTTGATGTTAATGAAGAGTCTCCTATTATTCCCATTTGGATTTCTTTACCTAACTTGCATATTCATCTATTTAATCATCAAATTCTTTATGCTATTGGGTTGATTTTTGGTCAACCTTTGCAAGTTGATCAAGCAACAACTGCTTCTAGACCGTCTATTGCTAGAATTCTTGTAGAGATTGAAATTACTAAAATATTGAAAGAAATTTGGTTGGGTTGAGAAATCAGTTATTTTTAGAAAGTTATTTTGAAGTTTCCCATTTTTTGTAATCATTGTAAGATTCATGGGCATGAAATTTTTGAATGCTTTATTGCTCATCCCTCTCTTTGGAAGAAAATCACCAGTAATAATTAAATTGTTGAAAAAATGATGATTCTCTCAAGTTGGATAAAGAAAAATCTGCTTTTCAAAATTCCGATGGTTTGCAAAACCAGTTTACGAATCTTCTAAAAAAGTTTTACCTATTAATGATTTGTTTAATGCGGAAGGTAATTTTGGTGTTTCTAAAAAGGTTTTAACTAATAATCATGCTCTAAGTGTTTCTTTCAAAGATTCTATTAAAGGGAAGACTTTAGAATGGTTAATATTCTAATGGTTTGGATGTGCATAAGTCCTTTCATGATGATGGATCGAATATTGTTGATGCTAACACCATTTCTTCCAATCAATTGGATATTGTTTCTCTTTCTCTTATGTATACTTTAGATCATGGGAAAGAGACAATTTCTTTGCCTTCTTTGATTGAGAATGGTGGTGAAAAGAATCTTCTTATTTCTGATATTTTAACTTCTTGTCCTAACAATCTTATTAATATTGGCGATTCTTTTTTTAAAAAATAAGATTTAGATACCTGTGACAATTCTCTCATTATGAATAGTTCTATTTTAGATCAAAATGTTGGTTTTTCTATGGCTAGTAATTCTATTCAGAATTTTGGTAATATATATGTTTTTAAGGGATTTGAATCTTATTTTAATCCACATGAAGATTATGAAAATCTAGATTTTGCTTCTCTTTCTTCTTTTGTAAATGAATATTGGGAGGAAACTCTTCAGATTTTGTTGGAAGGTGAAAATATAGATAATTGTCTTCTTAATAAAGCTATTTTTTCTCCTTCTTTCACTTCTGATTCTTAAATGCATACTATTTCTGATTTTCCTTTGTCTAATGTTGTGGATGATTTTGAATGCTCTTCTTTGAAATTGATAGCTTCTGTTGATTCCCATGCCTTTTATACTAATTCATTTTTGGATGGAGATTTTTTAGAGAAAGGGCATGGTTATAAAACTGTTTACAAGAAGAAAAAAAAAGTGTTCACATTTATGCCCATCTTCACTTTTGAGGGTTACTCATTCAAAGCTTCTGAAATAATCTCTCCCATCCTTGGGAGGTTTTTTTTTTCTTTTTGGTTTTTCTTTGTTGGTTAAGCTTTTGCTGTGTGTTTTCTTGCTCCTTGTAGTATTGGCTTCTTGGCTAATTTTCCTCCTTCTAGCTTGGTGTTTCTAGCTTCCTGTTTGTTGGGTTTTTTTTGGTGCCCTTTGGCCCTAAACCTAAACTAAATAAAACCTAAAATAAAATAAATAAAAAATAAAACCTAAATAAAATAAAATAAAACCTAAACCAAAAAATAAAATAAAATAAAATAAAACTAAACTAAAATAAAATAAATAAAACCTAAATTAAAATAAAAATAAAATAAACCTAAAATTAAAAACTAAATAAAATAAAAAAAAAATGTAAGATAAAATAAAATAAACTGATGAAATAAAATAAAAACTAAATAAATATTTAAACCAAAAAATAAAACCTAAAAAATAAACCTAAACCTAAAATAAACAAAATAAAATAAATCTAAACCTAAACTAAAATAAATAAAACCTAAATCAAAGCTTAAAATAAACTAAAGAAACCCTAAACTAAATAAAATAAAATAAAATAAAAATAAACCCAAACTAAACTAAAAAAAATAAAACCAAAAAATAAACCTAAAATAAAACCTAAAACCTAAACCTAAAAAAAAAAAAAAACCTAAACTAACATAAAATAAAAAAATAAAACCTAAACCTAAAAATAATAATAAAATAAAACTAAACTAAAAAATAAACTAAACTAAACCTAAAAAACCTAAAATAAAACATTAACTAAAATAAATAAACCTAAAATAAATATTCTAAACTAAATATAAATAAAAATAAACCTAAATAAAAAAAATAAAATTAATAAAATAAAAAAAAATAAACACCTATGGGTTTGCTTTTTTTAAAAAAACCTACCACTACCCTAAACCATAAATAAATGAGCCTAACCAAACCCTGAGCCCTAGGCCCTGAGCCATACCCAAACCTGACCACTGACCCTAAACCACACCACAAACCCTAATCCTAGCCAAACCCTAAACCCCCAGGCCTGAGCCACTGACCTCCCACCCTAATCCCTAACCCCAGACCTAAACTGAGCCCTAAACCACAAACCTAAAAAAGACTATAAAATAAATAAATAAACTGACCTAAATAAAATAAAAGATCAAACCTAAACTAAACCTACCAACATACCTAAAAATAAAACTAAATAAAATAAAAATAAAATAAAATAATAATAAATAACCTAAAATAAAATAAATAAAAACAAAATAAAACCTAAACCTAAAAAATAAACCTAAAATAAAAAATAAACCTAAACCCTAAGCTAAAACACTTAAAATAAAATTAAAATAAACCTAAATTGAACTAAAATAAATAAAACCTAAACCAAACTAAAATAAACTAAACCCTAAAATAATAAATAAAATAAAATAAAATAAAAATAAACCTAAAAACTAAAAAAATAAAATAAACCTAAAATAAACACTAAACCTAAAAAATTAAAATAAAAACCAAAACCTAAACCTAAAAATTAAAAATAGAACCTAAACCTAAAAATAAGCATAAACTTAAACCTAAACAAAAAAAAAGAAACTAAAATAAAAGCATAAACTGAATTAAATAAACAAAACTAAATAAAAAAAATAAATTGAAATAATAAAAAAAATAAAATAAACTAAAATAAATAAAAAAATAAACTAAATAAACTAAAACTTGGGTTTACTTGGTTTAAAAAAAAACCTAAACCTTAAACCACAAACCCTAAACCCTGAAACACAGGCCTGAGCCCTGACCTATGCACAAACCCTAAACTACTAAAACCTAAACTAACCTGAGCCCTAAAACCCTAAACCTAAAGGCCACCAAAGCCAAACCCTGAAACCCTAAATGACTTTAACAAACCACAAACCACAAATGCTAAAACTAAAGCCACCAACCACAAACCCATGGAAAAACCTGAGCCTTAAAACAAACCTAAACCCACCCAAAAACTAAACACAACCACCTAAAACCAAATAACCTAAACTAAATAAACCCTATAAAATAAAATAAACCTAATAAAATAAAATAAATAAATAAAATAATAAAAAACCTAAACTAAAATAAAATAAAATAAATAAAATAAAATAAAATAAATAAAATAAAACCTACCTGGAATAAAACCTAAATATAATAAAAAGTGGATGTAAAATAAGAATAAAATAAACATAAATAAAATAAAATAAAACGAAATAAAACTTAAATTTAGAAAAAATAAAAAAATAACCTAAAATAAATAAAAAATAAAACCCAACTAAACTAAAAAAAAAAACCTAAACTAAAATAAAATAAAATAAACAAAATAAAATAAACCTAAACTAAAAATAAAATAAACTAAACTAAAATGATGAAACCTAAACCAAAACCTAAAATAAATAACAAAACAAACCTAAATTAAATAAAATAATATAAACTAAAAATAAATACCTAAACTAAAAATAAACCTAAAAATAACCTAAAACCTAAACCTAAACCTAAAATAAAATAAACACTTTAAACCTAAAAAATAAACCTAAACCTAAAAAAATAAAATTAAAATTCAACAAAATAAAGAACTTAAAATAAACTAAAATAAAATCCTAAACTAAAATAAATAAACCTAAACTAAATAAACTAAACTAAATAAAATAAAATAATAAAGCTAAATAAAATAAAATAAAATAAACTCAAAAAATAAAAATAAACTAATAAACTAATCCAGTTTGCTTAATTTTTTAAAATTCTAAACCCTAAATCCTAAACCAACCCTAAACCTCCCAAACTGACCCTAACCCAAACTGACCTACCCTAAACCACACCCTAACCACAACATTAAACCACACCACAACCCTACTGACTCTAAACCCTAAACCACAAATACCTAAACCTAAACCCTAAACCTAAAACCACAAATCTAAAACCCCATGATAAACCCTAAACCCTAAACTGTAAACTTTAAACTGTAAACCTTAAACCCTAAAACTGTAAACCCTACACCCTAAACCCTAAACCCTAAACTATAAAACCCTTAACCATAAATCCTAAACCCTAAAATAGTAAACCCTAAATGATAAACCCTAAACCATAAACTATAAGCCCTAAACTAACCCTTAAACTAAAACCCTAAATAATCCTTAAACCCTAAGAATGGGTAGAACCTTGATGGTAAGAACATCACCATCAAATAGGTTCAATCTAAATTTGGAGGTGGAGGCGAAAGCGGAGGTTGTAGTTATCATAGTGGTGGTGGAGGATCTGGGGGTGCTGGTGGATATGGAGGTGGTGGTCAGAGCAGCGGTGGTTATGGAGGTGGGAAGAGTGATAGAGGTTACACCCGTGGTGGTGGCAGAGGGAGTGATCTAGGATATGATGGAGGATCCTGCTACTAGAGAGGCGAGGGCAGTTTTGATGAGAACTGGAGAAACTAATGAACCGCCGATCCGATATGTTGCTTATGGAACTGTGTCTTTACAGTAGAGACAATTCTACTTATTTAGGATTTTTAATTTGCTCTATGGGTGCTCATTTTTAATCTATGTCATCGTTTGGGACTTAGAAAACTTGGGGTTCTACTTGGTTCCTGAAATAAAAAAAAAGAAATGTTGAGTCTAAATTTATTCTCTGCTAAAAAAAACCATAAACCCTTAACCCTAAACTAAAACTTAAACCCTAAACCTAAAACTTAAACCCTAAACCCTAAACTTTAAACCCTAAACCCCAAACCCTAAACCCTAAACCCTAAAAAGCTAAAAACCTAAACCTAAATTAAATAATACCTAAAAATAAAATAAATAAATAAAATCTAAACCAAAATAAAATAAAATAAAAACATAAATTAAAACTTAAACCTAAACCTAAACTTAAACTTAAAAAGAAAATAAAAAAACTAAACTAAAATAAAATAAATGAAAATCTAAACTAAACTAAAAAATAAAAAACCTAAATAAAATAAAAATTAAACCTAAAATAAAAATAAAATAAAATAAAAACCTAAACCTAAAAAATAAACCAAAAAAATAAAATCAACAAATAAAAAAAATTAAACCTAAACCCTAAATTAAAAAAACCTAAATCTAAAATGAAAATAAAATAAACAAACTAAAATAAACCTAAACCTAAACTAAAATAAACTAAACTAAAATAGATAAATTTTAAACCTAAACCTAAACCTAAGATAAATAAAATAAAATTAGCTAAAAACAAACCTAAACCTAAACTAAAAAATAAAACCTAAAAATTATCCTAAAATAAAAACCTTAAACTTAAACCTAAAAAAATAAAATAAAAACCTAAATCTAAACCAAAAAATAAATAATAAATCATAAACCTAAAAAATAAAATAAAAATAAAACTCAACTAAAAAATAAACCTAAACCTAAAAAATAAACTAAAATAAAAGACCTAAACTAAAATAACTAAACATAAAATAAATAAACTAAACTAAATATAAATAAAAAATAAACTTAAATAAAAATAAAAAATTAATATAAACTAAGTAAATTAAATAAACTTAAACCTACCAGTTTACATAATATTTTAAACAAAAACCCTTAATCCTAAATCCTAAACCCTAAACTGTAAACCCTAAAATTAACCCTAGAACCTACAACCCTAAACCTACAACCCTAAATCTACAACCTTAAAACCCTAAATCCTAAACATGAAACACTAAACCCTAAAACCCTAAACCCTAAACCCTAAAACCTAAACCCTAAACCATAAACCCTAAGTTAACCCTGAACCCTAAACTAACCTTAAACCAACCTTGACGGCAAGAACATCACCATCAATCATTCTACATAAACAGGAAGGTGTGGTGGTTAGGTGGTGGTTAATGGAGAGAAACGGAGGTTACAAACTGTGGTGGTGGTGGAGGGAGAGATCAATGATATGATGGTAGATCTCACTACTCAAGAAGCAGGGGTGTTTCTAATGGGAACTGGAGAAACTAAAGAACGACCGATCTAATCTGCTGCTTATGGAATTGTGTCTTTACAAAATGCACTTCTACTTATCTAGGGTTTTAATTTGCTCTATGGGTGCTCATTTTTATCTATGTCATCACTTGTGTCTTAAAAGGTTGGGAGCTACTTGGTTGATGAAATCGAAAAGCATAAATGTTTAATTTTGTCCTCTATTAAAAAATGAAACTTTAAACCTTAAAACCTAAACCCTAAGAATGGGAAGAACCATAATGACAGGAACATCACCGTCAACGAAGCACAATCTAGATTTAGCAGTGGAGGCGAAGGTAGAGGCGACTGTTATCACAGTGGTGGTGGGGGATCTAGAGGTGCTAGTTGATATGGAGGTGGTGGTTGGAGCAGTGGTGGTTATAGACACAGGAGGAGTGACGTAGGTTACAACTATGATGGCGACAGAGGGAGAGATTGGGGATATGATGGCAGATCCTGCTTCTCGAGAGGCGGGGGTGGTCTTGATGGAAACTAGAGAAATTGAAGAATGACCGATCCGATCTGCTTCTTATTAAACTAACTAAATAAAATAAAATAAACTAAAAATAAACCTAAACCTAAAATAAAAAAATAAAACCTATAAATAAACCTAAAATAGAAACCTAAAAAATAAACCTAAACCTAAACCTAAAAAAAAAAATTAAAATCTAAACAAAAAAAATAAAATAAAAATAAAACTAAACTAAAAAATAAACCTAAACCTAAACCTAAACCTAAAAAAGAAAATAAAATGAAAAATGAAAACTAAAATAAATAAATTAAAATAAAAAAATTAAACTAAATAAAAATAAAAAATAAAATAGGCTAAAATAAAAAAAATCAACTAAATAAATCAAAGCATACTAGTTTACTTAATTTTAAAAAAGATAAATAATTAAATTAAACAAAATAAAATAAACCTAAACCTAAACTATAATAAACTAAACTAAAATAAATAAAACTTGAACCTGAACCTAAAATAAACTAAACCTAAACTAAATAAAATAAATAAAATGATAATAAATAAAACCTTAAAATAATCTAAACTAAAATAAATAAAATATAAACATAAACCTAAAATAAACTAAACCTAAACCTATACCTAAAACCCAAATAGAATAAAATAAATTAAGAAAACCTAAACCTAAATTAAAAAACTAAAACCTGAAAATAAACCTGAAATAAAAACCTAAAACCTAAACCTAAAAAAAGAAAATAGAAACCAAAACCAAAACTTAAAAATAAAACCTAAACCTAAAAAAAAAAAATAAAAATAAAACTAAACTAAAAAAACATAAACCTAAATCTAAACCTAAAAAATAAACTAAAATAAATAAACCTAAAATAAATAAACTAAGCTAAATAAATATAAAAAATAAACCAAAATAAAAATTAAAATAAAACTAAATTAAATAAAAAATAAACTAAATAAACTAAATAAACCTAAACCTTCTAGTTTACTTAATTTAAAAATAAAAAGCCCCTAAACCCTAAGCTAGGCCTAAACCCTAAAGTTAAACTAAAACTAAAACCAAAAGTTTACTATTTTAAAATAAACCTAACTAAAACTTGAACCCTAAACCTAAAACCCCCTAAACCATAAACCCTAAAAAAAACCCTAACCTTAAATCGTAAAAAAAAACCTTAACCTTAAACCCTAAACCCTAAACAAAAAAACCCAAACTAAATCAAAACTAAAAATAAACAATATAAATAACCCTAAACACTAAACCCTAAACCTTAAACCCTAATCTTAAACCCAAACCCTAAAACCCAAAACCATACACCCTAAACCATAAACCTTAAACACTAAACCCTGAACCCTAAAAACCTAAAACCCTAAACCCAAAAATTAAACCTAAACCCTGAACCCTAAATATATAACCCTAAACCTAACTAAAACTATAAACCTAAGCCCTAAACCTAAACCTAAACCTTAAACCCTAAACCTAATCTAAATCAAACCTAAACCTAAACCCTAAACTAACCCTAAACCCTAAACCCTAAAGGCTAAAAAGCTAAATACTTTAACCTAAATTAAATAAAACCTAAAATTAAAATAAATAAAGAAACCTAAACTAAAATAAAATAAAAAATAAAATAAAATAAAAACATAAACCTAACATAAACTTAAGCCTACACTTAAAAAGAAAATAAAATAAAAAAAGCTAAACTAAAATAAAATAAATAAAAACCAAAACTAAACTAACAAATAAAAAACCTAAATAAAATAAAAATTAAACCTAAAATAAAAGTAAAATAAACCTAAAATAAAATAAAATAAAAACTAAATAAAAACTTAAATAAAAAATAAACATAAATAAAAATAAGAAATAAAATAAACTAAAATAAATAAAAGATAAACTAAATAAACCTAAACATACAAGTTTACTTAACATAAAAAAAAACCTTAAACCTAAACCTACTAGTTTACTTAACATAAAAAAACCTTAAACCTAAACCCTAAAACTAACCCTAAACCCTAAACCCTAAACCCTAAACCCTAAACCTACAACACTAAACCCTAAACCCTAAACCTAAAACCATAAACCCTAAACCCTAAATCCCTAAACCCTAAACCCTAAATCCTAAACCATAAACCTTAAACCCCAAACCCAAAACCTACAACCCTAAACCTAAACCCTAAAGCCTAAACCCTAAACCCTAAACTCTAAACCAAAAAAACCTAAAAAAACTAAACCTAAACTAAACAAAACCTAAAAATAAAATAAATAAAAACCTAAACCTAATTAAATAATAAAATAAAATAAAATAAAAACATAAACCTAAACTTGAACCTAAACCTAAAATTAAAATAATATAAAAAATTAAATAAATAAAAACCTAAACTAAACTAAGAAATAACATAAACCTAAAAAAACCTAAATAAAATAAAACTAAATGTAAAATAAAAATAAAATAAACTTAAAATAAAATCAAATAAAAATTAACTAGAAATCTAAACTGAAATAAACAAAATAAAATAAACTATACCTAAACCCTAAACTAAGTAAAGTAAAATAAATAAAACCTAAACCTAAACCTAAAATAAACTATACCTAAACCCTAAATTAAGTAAAATAAAATAAACTAAAAATAAACCTAAACCTAAACTAATAAATAAAACCTAAAAATAAACATAAAATAGAAACCTAAAACCTAAACCAAAAAAATAAAATGAAAACCTAAATCTAAACCTAAAAATAAAAAAAAGAAACCTAAACCTGAAAAAAAATAAAAGTAAAACTAAACTGAAAAATAAACATAAACCTAAACCTAAACCTAAAAAATAAACTAAATTATAAAAAGCTAAACTAAAATAAATAAACTAAACTAAGTAAAATAAAAATAAACCTAAATAAAAATAAATGAATAAATAATAAATTAAATAAACTAAATAAACCTAAACCTACCAATTTTAATTAAAACCCCTAAACCTAAACCCTAAAACTAATCCAATCTTAAAACCCTAATGGTAAACTTACAACTCTAAACCCTAAACACTAAGCTAACCCTAAACCCTAAAGCGTAAACCTTAAACCCTAAATAAAAAAATTAATTAAAAATAAATAAAAAACCCTAAACCCTAAAATTAACCCGAAACCCTTAACCTATAAACCCTAAACCCTAAACCCTAAACCCCAAACCCTAAAACCTACAACCCCTAAACCCTAAAACCCAAAACCTAAACCCTAAATCATAATCTCTAAAAACCCTAAACCCCAAAGCCTAAACCCTAAACCTTAAAACCCTAAACCCTAAAATCCTAAAGCCTAAACCCTAAACCCTAAAAACCTAAAAACCTAAACCTAAACCTAAACTAATTAAAACTTAAAAATAAATAAATAAATAAACTAAAACTTAAAATAAAATAAAAAAACTAAAAAAAATAAATTAAAATAAAATAAATAAAAACCTAAACTAAACAAAAAAAGACATAAGAATAAAAAATATAAATAAAATAAAAACTAAATAAAATCTAAACCTAAAAATAAATAAAAAATAAAACCAAAACACTAAACTTAAAAAATAAATAAATTAAACTAAAATAAGAATAAAATAAATAAAATAAAATAAACTTAAACCTAAACTAAAATAAATTAAACTAAAATAAATAAAACCTAAACCTAAACCTAAAATAAACTAAACCTAAACCCTAAACTAAATAAAATAAAATAAATTAAAAATAACTCTAAACCTAAATTAAAAAATAAAACTGAAAATAAACCTAAAATAAAAACCTAAAACCTAAACTAAATAAAACCTAAAAATAAAATAAATAAAAATACCCAAACCTAAATAAAATAAAAAATAAATTAAAATATAAACATAAACTACAATCTAAACCTCAACCTAAACCCTAAAGAAAATAAAATAAAAAAATAAAAACTAAATTAAAATAAAATACATAAAAACCTAAGCTAAATAAAAAAATTTAAAAACTTAAATAAAATAAAAACAAAACCTAAAATGAAAATGAAATAAACCTAAAGTAAAATAAAATAAAAACTAAATAAAACCTTAAACCTAAAAAATAAATCCTAAAAATAAATAAAAAATAAAACCTAAACCCTAAACTAAAAAAAAACCTAAAACTAAAATAGAAATAAAATAAACCTAAACCTAAAGTAAAATAAACTAAACTAAAATAAATAAAACCTAAACCTAAACCTAAAATAAACTAAACTTTAACCTAAACCTAAACTAAAAAATAAAACCTAAAATTAAACCTAAAAGAAAAACCTAAATCCTAAACCTAAAAATGAAAAGTAAAACTTCAACCAAAATAATAAAATAAAAAGAAAACTAACGTAAAAAATAAACATAAATCTAAACCTAAACCTAAGAAATAAACTAAAATAAAAAACCTAAACTAACATAAATAAACCTAAATTAAATGAACTTAAGTAAATAAAAATAAAAATAAACTAAAATCAAAATAAAAAATAAAATTAATTAAAATAAATAAAAAATAAACTAAATAAGCCTAAACCTACTAGTTTACTTAATTTAAAAAAAAAAAAAATATGAAAAACACCATAACCCTAAAACTATCCCTAAACCTACAACCTCAAACCTAAAACCCAAAACCCTAAAACTAAACCCTAAACCCTAAACCTACAACACTGAACCCTAAACCCTAAGCCCTAAACTAAACCTAAACCCTGAACCCTAAATAAAAAATAAAAAATAAAAAAAAAACAAACACTAACCTTAAATCCTAAACCCTAAACCCTAAACCCTTAACCTACAACCCTAAACCCTAAAACCCTAAACACTAAACCCTAAACCCTAAATCCTAAACCATAAATCCTTAACCCTAAACCCTAAACCCTAAAACCTATAACCCTAAACCCTAAACCCTAAACCCAAAATCCTAAACCCTAAACCTAAATGCTAAAATCTAAAACCTAAACCTAAACTACATAAAACCTAAAAATAATTTTTTTAAAAAAACCTAAACCTAAATAAAATAAAATAAAAACCTCAACTAAAACCTAAACTTAAACTTGAACATAAATCTAATCCTAAAGCTAAAATTAAAATAAATTAAAAAATAATAACTAAATTAAAATAAAATAAATAAAAATCTAAACTAAACTAAAAAAATAAAATAAACTTAAAAATAAATAACCTAAATAAAATAAAACTAAACATAAGATAAAATAAAATAAACCTAAAAAATAAATAAAAATAAAAAACCTAAACCATAAACTAAAAGAAAACCTAAACCTAAAATAAATAAAATAAAATAAACCTAAACCTAAACTAAGATAAAGTAAACTAAAATAAATAAAACCTTAACATATAACCTAAATTAAACTAAACCTAAACCAGAAACTAAATAAAATATAATAAGCTAAAATAAACTTAAACCTAAAATTAAACCTTAAACAAAACCTAAAACCTAAACATAAAAAAAAATAAAATAAAAACCTAAACCTAAACCTAAAATGAAAAATTAAAACTTGAACTTAAAAAATAATATAAATATAAAGTTAAACTTAAAAAAAAAAAACCTAAACCTAAACCTAAAAGAAAAACTAAAATAAAAAGCGTAAACTATAAAAAATAATACTAAAATAAAAAAAATAAATTGAATAAAAATAAAAAATAAACCTATATAAAAATAAAAAAAATAAAATTAACTAAAATAAATAATAAATAAACTAAATAAAGCTAAGCCTATCAATTTTCTTAATCTAAAAAATTCCCTAAACCTTAAACCCTAAGCCCTAAATCCTAAACCCTAAACCCTAAAACGAACTCTAAACCCTAAACCCTAAACACTAAATTAATCTCAAATCCTAAACCTTAAATAAAAAAATATAAAATAAAATAAAGTAAAAATGCTAACCCTAAACCATTAACCTTATACCCTAAACCCTAAAACCCTAAACCCTAAACCCTAAACCCCAAACCCTAAACCCTAAACCCTAAATCATAAACCTTAAACCCTAAACCCTAAAACCTACAACCCTAAACCCTAAACTCGAAACTCCATACCCTAAATGCTAAATTAACCCTAAACCCCAAACCCTAAAAAGCTAAATACTAAACTTAAACTAAGTAAAACCTAAAAATAAAATACATAAAGTAACCTAAACCAAAATAAAAAAATAAAAATAATGAATAATAACATAAACTGAAACCAAAATCTAAACCTAAATCTAAACCTAAAAAAGAAAAAAAATAATCTAAAATAAAATAAACAAAAATCTACACCAAATTAAATAATAAAAAACCTAAATAAACTAAAAAACTAAACCTAAAATAAAAATAAAATAAAATTAAAATAAAACTAAATAAAAACCTAAACTTAAAAAAACCTAAAAATAAATATAAAGAATAAAACCTAAACCCTAATCTAAAAAAAACCTAAACCTAAAATAAAAATAAAGTAAACCTAAACATAAACTAAAATAAATAAACCTAAACCTAAAATAAACTAAATCTAAACTTAAAGCTAAACTAAATAAAATAAAATAAACTAAAAATAAACCTAAACCTAAACCTAAAAATAAAAAATAAAACCTAAAATTAAAAAATAAAACAAACATAAAACTAAACTAAAAGATAAACCTAAACCTAAACCTAGACTTAAGAAAATAAACTAAAATAGAAAACCTAAACTAAAATAAATAAACCTAAATAAATATACTAAACTAAATAAAAATAAAAAATAAACCTAAATTAAAATTAAAAAATAAAATAAACTAAAATAAATAAAAAAATAAGCTAAATAAACTAAATAAACTAACTAAACCTTGACCTACCAATTTACTTAATTAAAAAAACCATAAGCCCTAAATCCTAAACCCTAAACCCTAAACCTTAAAAAACCCTAAACCCTGAACTTTAAATCCCATCCATAAACCCCCAACCCAAAAAGCATAAACCCTAAACCCTAAACACCATACCCATACCCTAAACCCTAAACCCTAAACCTTAAACCCCAAGCCCTAAACCTAAACCTAAGCTAACTAACTAAATTAAAAGTAAACTGAAACCCTAAGAATGGGTAGAACCTTGATGGCCATGTCAGCTAGGCTCAGTTTAGATCTGGCGGTGGAGGCGAACGTGGATGCGGCCATTGTTGCAGTGGTGGTGGGGGATCTAGAGATGCTGGTGGATTTGGAGGTGGTGGTGGTTATGGAGGTCGGGGGAGTGCTGAAGGTTACAGTCGTGGTGGTGGCAGAGGGAGAGATCGAGGATATGATGGTGGATCCCACTGCTCGACAGGTTAGGGTGGTTCTGATGGAAACTTAAGAAACTAAAGAACGGCCAATTCGATCAACTACTTGTGGAATTATCTATTTATAGTAGAGACGATTCTAGTTATATAGGGATTTTTATTTTCTCTATGCATGCTCATTTTTTATCTCAATAAAAAAAATAAACATAAACCTACCAGTCTGCTTAATTTTTAAAAAAAAACTAAACGCTAAACCCTAAATCATAAACACTAAATCCTAAACCCTAAACCCTAAAGTTAACCCTAAACCCTAAACCTTAAACCCTAAACTAACACTAAATCCTAAACCCTAAATCCAAAACCATAAAAACCTAAAAATCTAAACCTAAACTAAATAAAAAATAAAAATAAAATAAATAAATAAACCTAAATAAAAAAAAATAAAATAAAATAAAACCTAAACTAAAGCCTAAACCTAAATAATCCTAAATATAAAAAAAAAAAAAAACTAAAAAATAAATAAAATAAAACCTAAACTAAACTAAAAAAAATAAAATAAACTTAAAAATAAAAAAACCTAAATAAAATAAAACATAAACATAAAATAAAAATAAAATAAAATAAAACTAAATAAAACCTAAGCCTAAAATATACAAATAAAACCAAAAATAAATAAAAGTAAACCCACCTCCCAAAAAATTAAAACCTAAACCAAAAGTAAACAAAATAAAATAAACCTAAACCTAAACTAAAATAAATAAAACCTAAAATAAACCTTAAATAAAATAAAATCCTAAAACTAAAAAATTATACCGAAAAATAAATAAAAAATAAAACCTAAACCCTAAATTAAAAAAAAACCTAAACCCAAAATAAAAATGAAATAAACAAAATAAAATAAACCTAAACCTAAACTAAAATAAATAAAACCTAAACCTAAATCTAAACCTAAAATAAATAAAATAAAATAAACTAAAAATAAACCTAAAATAAAAATCTAAAATCTAAACCTAAAAAAAAAAAATAAAACCTAAACCTAAACCTAACTAAACATAAAATAAAAATGAAACCTAAACCTAAAATAAATACTCAACTAAAAAATAAACCTAAACCTAAACCTATAATATAAACTAAAATAAGAACCTAAACTAAAATTAATAAATTAAACTAAATGAAAATTAAAAATAAACATAAATATAAATAAAGGATAAAATAAAAATAAACTAAATATAAAACCTACCGGTTTGAATTTGAAAAAAAAACACTAACCCTAAACCATAAACACTAAACCTTAAAACCCTAAAGCCTAAACTAAATAAATCCCTAACCCTAAACCATAAACCAAGCACCCTAAACCCTAAAAAAAACATAAAAAACATAAACCTAAATTAAATAAAACCTAAAAATATAATATATAAAAAAACCTAAACCTAATTAAAATAAAAAATAAAAAAATAAAAACCTAAACTATAACTAAACCTAAACATAAAAATAAAAAAATTAATTAATAAAAATAAACTAAAATAAAATAAATAAAAACCTTAATAAAACTTAAAAATAAAATGAATCTAGGAATAAAAAACCTAAATAAAATAAAAACTAAACATAGAATAAAAACCAAAAAATAAAATAAAATAAAAACTAAATAAAAACCTAAACCTAAAATAAAATAAAAAATAAAACCTAAACCTAATATAAAAATGAAATAAACAAAATAAAATAAACTTAAACCTAAACTATAATAAACTAAACTAAAATAAGTAAAACCTAAATCAAAAAATAAACTAAACCTAAACCCTAAACTAAATAAAATAAAATAAACTAAAATAAACCTAAACCTAAACTAAAAAATAAAACCTAAAATAAACCTAAAATAAAACCTAAAACCTAAACCTAAAAAAAAAAATAAATTAAAACTAAAACCTGAACCTAAAAAATAAAAAATAAACCTAAACCTAAAAATAAAATAAAAATAAAACTAAACTAAAAATAAACATAAATCTAAACCTAAACTTAACAAATAAACTATAATAAAACCTAAAATAAAATAAATAAACTAACTAAAAAAATTAAAATAAACCAAAATAAATATAAACTAAGCTAAAAAATAAATAATCCTAAGCGTGGTTTGCTTTTTAAAAAAAAAGCTAAACCCTAGCCCTAAACCCTGGATCCTAAACCCTAAACCCTCTAAACTAAACTTTCTAAATCTTAAATCCAAACCACACCCTAATCACTAAATCTTAAACCCTACCACCCTAAACTAACTAAACCCACCCTAAATTCTAAACCCTAATCTACTAACCTAACTAACCCTAACAAACCTAAACCCTCTTGAGCTGAGCCTAAACTGAGCCACTAAACACCTAAACCCTAGGCCCTGAACTAAAACCCTAAACCCTAAATAACACTGCTACAACTTAAACCTAAACCTAAACTAAACTAAATAAACCTAAAAAAATAAAATAAAATAAAAAAAAACCTAAACCAAATAAAATAAAATAAAAACCTAAACTAAAACTTAAACCTAAACCTAAAAAAATAAACTAAACTAAAATAGATAAATATTTAAGCTAAACAAATAAAATTAAAATAAACCTAAAAATAAAAAAACTAAATAAAATTAAAACTAAACATAAAATAAAAATAAAATAAACTCAAAATAATAGAAAAGAAAAACTAAATAAAAACCTATACCAAAAAAAACCTAAAAATAAAACATGAAAATAAATAAAAAATAAACCTAAAACCTAAACTAAAATAAAACCTAAACCTAAAATAAAAATAAAATAATCAAAATAAAATAAACTTAAACCTAAACTAAAATTAACTAAACTCTAATAAATAAAACATAAACCTTAACCTAAAGTAAACTAAACCTAAACCTAAATCTAAACTAAATAAAATAAAATAAACTAAAACTAAACCTAAACCTAAACTAAAAAAAAACTAAAAAAAATAAACCTAAAATAAAATCATAAAACCTTAGCCTAAAAAAATAAAATAAAATCCTAAACCTAAACATAAAAATAAAAAAGAAAACCTAAACCTAAAAAAAAATGAAATAAAACTCAACTAAAAAGTGAACCTAAACATAAACAAAATAAAATAAACTAAAATAAAAAACCTAAACTTATATAAAAAAAATAAACTAAATAAAAATAAAAATTCAACCTAAATAAAATAAAAAATAAAGTAAACTAAATATACAAAATAAACCTACTACTAGTTTAAATATTTTAACCTTAAACCCTAATTGCTAAACACTAAACCCTAAACCCTAAACCCTAAAAAACCCTAAACTCTAAATTAAAAACCCTAACCTTAAACCCTAAACCCTAAACCATAAAAGCTTAAACCCTAAAACCCTAAACCCTAAACCCTAAACCCTAAACCCTAAACCCTAAACTTAAACCCTAAACCCTAAACCCCAAACTCCAAACTTAAACCTAAAGTAACTAAATAAATAAACCTAAACCCTAAAACCTAATAAACCTAAACCTAAACCTAAACCCTAAGAATGGGCAGAACCTTGATGGTAGGAACATCACCGTCAACCAAGCTCTCTCTAGGTATGGTGTTGGAGGTGAAGGTGGAGGTGGCGGTTATTGTAGTGGCGGTGGGGGTTCTAAAGGTGCTGGTTGATATGGAGGTGGTGGTTGTAGTAGTGGTGGTTATGGAAGCGGGAGGAGCGACGAAGGTTATAACCATGGTGGTGGCAGAGAGAAACATTGGGGATATGATGGTGGATCCTGCTACTCAAGAGGCCGGGGTGGTTCTGATGGGAACTAGAGAAATTGAAGAATGACCAATCCGATCTGCTACTTATGGAACTCTGTCTTTATTGTAGAGACGGTTCTAGTTATTTAGGGTTTTGGATTTGTGCTATGCATTCTCCTTTTTATGTCATCGCTTGTGTCTTAGAAAACTTGGTGGGTTACTTTGTTGATGAAATTGTAAAAAAGAAATGTTGAATCTAAATTTGTTCTTTGTTAAAAAAAACCAAAAACCCTAAACCCTAAAATAAAACTTGAACTCTAAACCTAAAACCTAAACCTAACAATTCGGTAGAGCATTTTGTTTTGCTGGCTGAACCTTTATTGATCCTATTGGCTTGGATATTTTGGTTTTTGGTGGTTGGTGGCTACCTTTAGCCCCATTTTATGTGGTTGTTTTGTCTTCTGGTGATTTGCACTAGTTGTAGCTTATGTTTCCTTCAAGTGATGGTTTCATTTTTGAGCTATCTAGTCATTTATGGTTGCTCACCCTTGTTTGGCTTTGTGGCTACTTATTGTTGGGACTTTGGTTTGAGGGCTCCTATCTTGGTTTTGTTGGTTGTTTCTTTATTAATTGGCATTGGTCTGGGGTTTACTGATGGCTGGTTCCTATTTTCCATAGTTTGGAGTTTGGATGAGTATTTTGTTAATGGATGTTGTTGGTGTTCTAACTTTATTCTAGCCTCTCTCTGAGTTATTGTCCCTAGTCTGTTGTGGTTTTTGTGGTGGTTTCACTACTAGCTGATTGTTGGCTAGTTAATCTTTGTTTAATGCTGCTAGATCTGGAAGTCTATGGATTGCTGGCCTTGGATATTTTCTTATATCAAGTATGCTGACTATGATGGAATTGATGTTACTCACCTCTTCTCTTTGGTTGGTAGCATTACATATGATTGTAACTCTTCTTTAAGGAGTTTGGATGCACATATATATTGTTACCCCTTGAGATGATCCTAACTAAGCCTGAGCCTTCTCTTTCATAGCTCTCTCCTTTTCCTCTCTTTATCCTCATCTTTTTAGCTACCACTTTGCCTTTGTGTCTCTATGATTCTTTTACAGTTGAACTTTACTCTGGATTTGTCATTGTCACCAACCCAAGTGTTGTTTTGTTGTGGATCTTACTTATCTTTCTTTCTCAAAGAAATCATGAACTGCTACTGACTCATCCTTTTACTATTTTCATGATTTGTTTTAGTCATATTCCATCTTTTTTCTTATGCTTAGGTGTTATATTTGCTATTTTGTTTTGTCTTCTTTTTCTAATGTACTTATATGGGGGTTTACCTCTCTAAGTTTCTTATAGCTCTGACAGCAGTAGAATTTTAGAGCTTTACCCCTTTTAAGGACATTATATCTTTTCCTTTTATTATAATAAAAATCTAACTTTCCTAAAAAAACCCTCTAAACCTTAAACCCTAAACAACCCTAGACCTAAAACCATAAACCCTAAACCCTAAACCCTAAAACCTAAACCCTAAACCTAAATCATCAAACCCTAAATCCTAAACTGAAACCCTAAATCCTAAACACTAAACACTTTACCCTAAACCCTAAACCCTAACCCTAAACCCTAAACCCTAAAAGTATAAAACCTAAAATCCTAAACCTTAAACCATAAACCCTAAACCCTAGACCCTAACCCTAAACCCTAGACCCTAAACCTTAAATCCTAAAACCTAAACATAAAGTAACCTAAACAAAAAAAAAATAAGCATAAACCCAAAACCTAATAAACCTAAACCTAAACCTAAACCATAAGAATGGGCGTAACCTTGACAAGAGAACATCACCAACCGTGCTTATCTAGAAGGTGAGGCAGGCTTATCAGTGATGGTGGCATCCGAGGTGCTAGGATATGGAGGCGGTCGGCAAAGGGAGTGGAGAGAGGGAGGAGATGAAAGTTACAACCATGGTGGTGGAGAGGGAGAGATCGTGATATGATGGTGGATCCCGCCACTGGAGGCGGGTAGTTTGATGGGGGAACTAGAGAATGAAGAATGGCCAATGACCATATGGAACTGTCTTTATAAAGATTTTAGTTATATAGGTTTTGATTTGCTTCATGCTCTATGTACCTCAGGTCTTGTGGAAAACTGGTGTGTTACTTTATTGGTGAAATTGAAAAAAAGAAATGTTTAATCTAAATTTATTCTCTATTAAAAAAAAGCCAAAAACCCTAAACTCCCTAAACCCTAAACAGAACCCTAAACCCAAACTAAAACCCTAAACCCTAAACCTTAAACTTAAACCCTAAACTTAAACCCTAAACCTAAACCCTAAAACCCAAAAACCTTAAACAAAACCCTAAAACCTAATCCATAAACCCTAAAACCTATAAACCTAAACCCTAAACCCTAAACCCTAAAACCTAATCCATAAACCCTAAAACCTATAAACCTAAACCCTAAACCCTAAACCCTCAACCCTAAAAACTTAAAAAAACTAAACATAAACTAAATAAACCTAAAAAATAAATAAATTAAAAAAAATAAAATTAAACTAAAACCTAAACCTAAACATAAAACAAAATAAAATATACTAAAAATAAAATAAAATAAATAAAAATAAACTAAACTAAAAAAATAAAATAAACCTAAGAATAAAAATTTAAATAAAATAAAACTAAATGTAAAATAAAAATAAAATTAACCTAAAATAAAATTAACCTAAAAAATAAACCTTAAAATAAAACCTAAACCCTAAACAAAAAAAAAAAAACTAAACCAAAAATAATAATAATAAATAAAATAAAATAAACCTAAACCTAAACTAAAAAATGCTAAACTAAAATAAATAAAACCTAAACCTAAACTAAAAAAATAAAATCTTAAAATAAACTTAAAATCAAAACCTAAAAAAATAAAATAAAAACCTAAACCTAAAACTAAAAACAAAAAATTAAACCTAAACCTAAAAAATAAAATAAAAGTTAAACTCAACTAAAAAATAAACCTTAACCAAAACTTAAACCTAAAAAATAAACTTAAATGAAAAACCTAAATAAATTAAATATAAATGAAAATAAACCTAAATAAAAAGTTAAAATTAAACTTAAACTAAAATAAATAAAAAGTAAACTAACTAAACCTAAACCTACCATTTTACTTAATTTAAAAAAAAAGTAAAAAAAAAATGTTAACCCTAAACCCTAAACAATAAACCTACAACCCTAAACCCTAAACCCTAAACCCTAAACTCTAAAATCTAAACCCTAAAACCTTAAACCCCAAACCACAAACCCCAAACCCCAAATCCCAAAACCCTAAACCAAAACCTAAACCCTAAACCCTAAACTAAAACCTAAACAAAACTAAAACCTAAACAAACCCTAAAACCCTAAACACTAAACCCTAAAATTTAAGCCCTAAACACTAAACCATAAAACACTAAACCATAAACCCTAAAACCTAAACCCTAAAACCTATACCTAAATAAGAAAATAAAATAAAATAAAATAAAAACCTAAATTGAAACCTAAACCTAAACCTAAAATTAAAATAAAGTAGAAAATAAAGATTAAACTAAAATAGAATAAATAAAAACCTAAACTAAATAAATAAAATAAAAAAACTGAAGTAAAATAAAAACTAAACCTAAAATAAAAATAAATTAAACCTAACATATAATAAAATAAAAAATAAATAAAAACTTAAACCTAAAAATAAACCTAAAAATAAAACCTAAAAATAAATAAAAAATAACACCTAAACCATAAACTTAAAAAGAACTAAACCTAAAATAAATATAAAATAAATAAAATAAAATAAACCAAAACTTGAATTAAAATAAACTAAACTAAAATAATTAAAACCTAAACCTAAACTAAATAAAATAAAATAAACTAAAAATAAACCTAAGCCTAAACTAAAAAATAAAACCTAAAAAAAACCTAAAATATCAAAGTAAACCAAAAAAAATAAAATAAAAACCTAAACCTAAACCTAAAAAAATAAAATAAAAATCTAAACCTAAACCTAATAATAAAAAATAAAATTTAAACCTAAACAATAAAATAAAAATAAAACTAAATTAAAAATTATACCTAAACCAAAACCTAATTCTAAAAGATAATCTAAAATAAAAAAAAACCTAAACTTATAAATAAACCTAATATAAATAAACCAAACTAAAAAAATAAAAATAAACTTAAATAAAAATAAAAAATAAATTAAATAAACCCAAACCTATAGATTTACTTATTTAAAAAGAAACCCTAAACCATAAACTAAAAAATAAAACCCAAAAATAAACCTAAAATAAAAACCTAAAACCTAAACAAAAATAAAATTAAATAAAAACCTAAACCTAAACCTTAAAATAAAAAATAAAACCAAAACCTAAAAAATAAAATTAAAAAACTCTAAATATAAAATAAATCTAAACCAAAACATAGACCTAAAAAATAAACTAAAATAAAAACATAAACTAAACTAAATAAAATAAACTAAATACAAATAAAAATAAATCTAAATAAAAATTAAAATTAAAATAAACTAAATTAAATAAAAAATAAACTATATAAACCAAATCCTACCAATTTACTTAATTTAAAAGAATAAAAAAAAGATAAAAAATATAAAAAAACCTTAACCCTAAACCCTAAACCCTAAGCCTTCAAACTGCAATCCTAAACCCTAAACTCTAAACCTAAAACCCTAAACCTTTACCTAAACCTAAACCCTAAACTTTGTTATAAAAACTTACTTAAACATTAAACCCTACACCCTAAATAAACTAAATAAATTAAACCCAAAACCTAAACTATTAACCCTAAACCCTAAACTTAAACTTCCTAAACCCTAAACCTCAATAAATCTCTAAACCTAAAACCTAAAACCTAAAACCTAACCCTAAACTAAAAAACCCTAAACCCTAAACACTAAACTAAACCCTAAACTCTAAAACCCTAAACCCTAAAACCTAAACCTAAACCTAAAACTAAACCTAACCCTAAAAAAATAAAATAAAATAAAATAAAATAAACTAAACTAAAATAAATAAAAAAATAAAACCTAAACAAACAAAAAAAATCAAATAAACTTAAAAATAAAACACCTAAATAAAATAAAAACTAAACTTAAAATAAAAATAAAATAAGTCTGAAATAAAATAAAATAAATACTAAATAAAAACATAAACCTAAAAAATAAACCTAAAAATAAATAAAAAATAACACCTAAATAATAAACTATAAAAAACTAAACCTAAAATAAAAATAAAATAAACAAAATAAAATAAACCAAAACCTAAACTAAAATAAAATAAATAAAACCTAAACCTAAACCTAAAATAAACTAAACCTTAACAAAAATCTAAACTAAATCAGAAGAAATAAAGTAAAAATAAACCTAAGCCGAAACTAAAAAATAAAACCTAAAAATAAACCTAAAAATAAACCTAAAAGAACAACCTAAAACCAAAAGCAAAATAAATAAATAAACACAAACTTTAAACTAAATCTAATAATAAAAAATAAAACTTAAACTTAAAAAATAAAATTAAAATAAAATTAAACTACAAAATAAACCTAAACCTAAAAAATAAACTGAAATGAAAAAAAACCTAAACTAAAATAAATAAACCTAATATAAATTAACTAAACTAAATAAAAAATAAAAATAAACATAAATAACAATAAAAAAATAAAATAAACTAAAATAAATAAAAAAATAAACTAAATAAACCTAGACCAATCGGTTTACTTAATTTTTTTTATAAAAAAAAACTTTAAACCCTAAACTAAAAAATAAAACCTAAAATATAAACTTAAAACATAAACCTAAAAAAATAAAATAAAAACCTAAACCAAAAGATAAAACGTAAAACCTAAACCTAAAAAATAAAATAAAAATAAAACTAAACTAAAAAATAAACCTAAACCTAAAACTAAACTTAAAAAATATACTAAAATAAAAAACCTAAACTAAACTAAATAAAAATAAAAATAAAAAATAAAATAAACTAAACAAACCTAAACATATAAGTTCTTAATTTTTAAAAATTAAAATAAACTAAAAAAAACCCTAACCCTAAAACCTTAACCCTAAAACCCTTAACCCTAAACCCTAAACCATAAACCTTAAACCATAAAACTCTAAATCCTAAACCATAAACTCTCTTGAACAAAAACCTTAAATCCTAAACCCTAAACCCTTAAGTAAAACCTAAACCCTAAACCCTTAAGTAAAACCTAAACCCTAAACCTAAAACCTAAACACTACACCGTAAACCTTAAATCCTAAACCCTAAACCCTAAAGCCTAAAACCCTAAACTAAAAACCCTTAACCTAAATTAAAAATTAAAATAAAATAAAATAAACTAAAAACCTAAACTAAAATCTAAACATAAATCTAAACCTAAAAATATAATTAAATAAAAAATAAAAGCTAAACTAAAATAAAATAAATAAAAACCTAAATAAATAAATAAAATAAAATAAACCTTAAAAAAACCTGAATAAAATAAAAATTAAACCTAAAATAAAAAAAAAAAATAAATAAAATAAAAAAATAAATAAAAGCTTAAACTTAAAAATAAACTTAAAAATAAATAAAAATAACACCTAAACCCTAACCTAAAAAAAACCTAAACCTAAAATAAAAAAAACAAAATAAAATAAACCTAAACCTATACTAAAATAAACTAAACTAAAATAAATAAAACTTAAACCTATAGTAAACTAAACCTAAACCTAAACCTAAACAAAATAAAATAAAATAAACTATAAATAAACCTAAGCCTATACTAAAAAAATAAAACCTAAAAATAAACCAAAAATAACAACATAAAACCTAAACCTAAAAAATAAAATAAAAACCTAAACCTAAACCTAATAATAAAAACTAAAACCTAAACCTAAAAATAAAATAAAAATAAAAATAAAACTAAACTAAAAAATAAACTTAAATCTAAAAAATAAACAAAAATAAATAAACCTAATATAAATAAACTAAATTAAATAAAAGAAGCATAAACCTAAATAAAAATAAAAAATAAAATAAACTAAAATAAATCAAAAAATCAACTAAATAAACTTAAACCTATAGGTTTACTTAATTGTTTTTCTTTTAAAAAAAAACCTAAACCCTAAACTCTAAACCATAAACCCTAAAAGCCCTAAACTGTAAATCCTAAACCCTAAACCCTAAACTCTAAACCTTAAATACTAAACCTACAATGCTAAACCCTAAACCCTAAACCCTAAACCATAAAACATAAACCCTAAACCTTAAACCCTAAACCGAAAATGATAAACCCTTAAAAACCCTAAACATTAAACCCTAAATCGTAAAACCCTAAACCCCAAACCCTAAATCCTAAAAAACCATAAACCCAAAACCCTAAACCTTAAACTAACCCTAGACATTAAACCCCCCTAGAACCTTAAAACCTAAACCCTAAACCCTAAGCCCTAAAACCTAAACCTTAAACACTAAACAACCCTAAACTTTAAAACCCTACACCCTAAACCCTAAACACAAACCCTAAACTTTAAACCCTAAGCCCTAAACCCTAAACCCTAAAACCCTTAAGCCCTAAACCCTAAACCTTAAACCTTAAACCCTAAAAACCTTAAACCCTAAAACCTAAACACTAAACCCTAAACACTAAACCCTAACCCTAAACCCTAAACCTCAAAAACATAAACCTTAAAACCCTAAATCCTAAACCTTAAAGCCTAAACCTTAACCCTAAACCCTAAACCCTAATCCCCAAACCCTAAACCTAAACCTAAACCAACTAAATAAATTAAAATAGAAATTTAAATAATAAACCCTAATAAAACCAAACTTAAACCTAACCTTAAGAATGTGTAGAACCTTGATGGTAGGAACATCACCATCAACAAGGCTGCCTAGATGTTGATGGAGGCAAGCGTGATTATCACGGTGGTGGGATCTCAGGTGGTGGATTTGGAGGTGGTGGTCAAAGAAGTGGTGGTTATGGAGGCAGGAGGAGCGACGAAGGTTACACCCATGGTGGTGGTGGAGGGAGAGATCAGGGATATTATAGTGGATCCCGCTACTCGAGAGACCAGGGTGGTTCTGATGGGAATTGGATAAACTGAAGAATGGTCAATCCCATCTACTGCTTATCAAACTGTCTTTACAGTAGAAATGGTTCTAGTTATCTAAGGTTTTGATTTTCTCTATACATGCTCATTTCTTATCTATATTGTCACTTGTGTCTTCAAAAACTTTGTGTGTTACTTGGTTGATGAAATCAAAAAGAAGAAATGTTGAATCTGAATTTATTCTCTTAAAAAAAAACCAAAAACCCTAAACCCTAAACTAAAACCTGAACCCTAAATCAAAAACCTTAACTCTAAACCATATACCCTAAATCATAAAACCCTAAACTCTAAACCCTATACCCTAAACCCTAAACTAACGCTAAACCCTAAACCCTAAGCCCTAAAAACCTAATAACATAAACCTAAACTAAATAAAACCTAAGAATAAAATAAATAAATAAACCTAAACCAAAATAAAATAATATAATATAATAAAATAATAAACTAAACCTAAACCTATAAAGAAAATAAAATAGAAAATAAAACAAAACAAAATAAAATAAATAAAACCTAAACTAAATGAAAAATAAAAACCTAAATAAAATAAACCTTTTTTTTTTTTTTTGGGAAGCCCTGAGGGGTATTTTATTACCACAAAAGAGGGTTACAAAGTCCTTAAAGGGGATAAACTCAACCACGCTCAAAGAGCTACACCTAAGGAGTAAATCCCAGATACAAAAAAGCAAAAGAACGCATTAAAACAATCAAAAGATACAGTGAGGTTCGCATAATAATCCAAAAGCAAATTATGGCCAATACTCTGAAGCACTTGAGAATGACTGCCACTGTGATACAAACCTGCAAGAAAAAAAGAAAGGAGGACCTGCAATAATTTAGACCGACAAAAGTTAGAACAGTTATAGTAGTATAAATAATAGGATGTCTGAAAAATGCAAATTCTGCAAAATTTAGTAGAGAGAGAAGATAGAGAAAGCTCAGGCTCAATCACACCAGAATGGGGATAAAAAGTGTGCACAAACTTCGTGAGAAGGGTTACTTCACAAGAGCTACTACCAAAACAAAATGGAGTGAAACATCATAGCCATCATAGCCAACAAACCTCGTTAGAAGATAACAACCGCTTGTTGTGATGGATCAATTACAAACACACCTCATGCATTCGTGGTTAATCAACCAAAGAAGTGAAAAGTAAATCAAAGTTCCACCAAGTTATCACACAAATTAAAGCATTAAAGTACCGCAGAGATTAATAGATAAAAGATAATGTCGACCCAAAACAAATCTGACGGAAAATCGAGATGATACCACATAAGGAACATTCATAACAAAGACCAACAAAATCCCCTTTCACCAAATCCTTGCGTAAATACCCCAGTGTTTGCCATAAGTACAATCATTGAGAGTATACAAACCAGTGTTAAAGTCAAGTAGACAAGCAAAGGATCTGCACCATACTAGCCTCATTAAAAGGGATACAATAACAAGTTAAAACAAGAGTGAGACAACCGATCGATAAACCGATAAACCATCCACAAACAACCAAAGCCTTAATACAAAGAACATAGACATTATAATACCTCTTAATCGTAATGGAAACTCCAATCCAAGGAGGTAACAAAGATAAACCAAATGTGGATTGCAATATAAGCAATGATCAGAATATGATTCACATCCACCCTAAATTTAACAAAGAACCCAAATGTAAATAAATCGTAATCAGAAGTCACTCCCATCGAAAGCAAGTAATGCAACAATGGAAGTGCTAGAATATAAAATAGGAGACGTTTCCAAGTATAGACTTTATAACCAAGCAATAATATGAAGTCATTAAAGGACCAAAACCGTAACAAGCCAAGACAAAGAAAAGTAAGATGGCAAAAACAAGAAGAGAAAGATGAAGTAGCAAGAAAAAAAGTCTGCAAGAACCCATACCCAAAGTGAATAAAAAACCAAATCAACAACCGACCATGACAAAGAAACCTCCAAGAACCAAAATGTAGTTAAACCCAATCCATTCCAACTCATAGATTTGGTGCTTAGAAGCAAACACCAAAATCCAAGTTTGCCAAAGGAAATGGCAACAACAAGGAATCAGTGGAAGCAAAGAAAAAAGCAAAAAAAGGAGCAAACCCGCCGACTATAGTACCTTTGCTGATTCGTAAACCAAGTGAAAAAGAAATCGATAGGAAAAGATTAAAGGACAACAGATTAAAGGAGAAAGGGCAATAACAAGACTCCACCACATTAATCCAATCAATGACATTCAAGTCACTCCCAATGTAATGATAATGTAACAATGGTACCAACTAGAGAGACTTCAATAGGAATCAGTAAATTTAAGTTAGCAAAAGTCCAAAACCGAGAGCTTGCCAAGACAAAGCAGACAAGAAGAAGAAGGCATCAATAGAAAACTGAGATGGAATCCAGTAGTAATCTAGCCACCTAAACCCAAGGCAAATTAACCAAATCATCAAACAACCATGGAAGAACCTTCAAAACCAAAATTAATTAATCCCAAGCCATTCAGATCATAGGGTGATTAGACAAAAAATCCAAAGCGCCATGGAAAGGCTAAGGTTTAAGGTTAGGTTTAGGGTTTAAGGTTTAGGTTTAGGGTTTTGAGTTTATGCTTTAGGATTTAGGGTTTAATGTTTAGGGTTTCTTAAGGTGTAAGGTTTACGGTTTATGATAATAAGTTTAGGGTTTAGAGTATAGAATTTAGGGTCTAAATTTTTTTTTTTAAAAGTAAACAGGTAGATTTAGGTTTATTTAGTTCATTTAGTTTATTTTTTTATTTATTTTATTCTATTTTATTTATGTTTATTTCTTATTTTATTTCATTGAGTTTACTTATTTTAAGTTTATTTATTTCTTTAGGGTTTTTATATTTGTTTACTTATTTAGGTTTAGAATTAGGTTTTGGTTTATTTTAGGAACATGTTTTATTTATTTTAGTTTAGGTTTAGGTTTATTTAATTTTGTTTATTTGATTTTTATTTTAGGTTTAGGTTTTGTTTTTAGTTTATGGTTTAGGTTTTATTTACTATTTATTTTAGGTTTAATTTTAGGTTTATTTTTAGGTTTAGTTTTATTTAGTTTTATTTTATTTTATCTTAGGTTTATTTTATTTTAATTTTAAGTTTAGTTTTTATTTTGTTTAGGTTTATTATTATTTTAGTTTAGTTTAAGTTTTTATTAATTTAATTTCAGTTTAGTTTTTATTTTTTATTTTATTTACTTTGGCTTAGGTTTTTAAGTTATTTTTGTAGGTTTTATTTAGTTTAGGTTTAGATTTTTTAGCTTTTGGTTTTGGGTTTATGGTTTAGCATTAGTTTAGGGTTTAGGGTTTTGGGATTATGGTTTAGGTTTTAGGTTTAGGGTTTAAGTCTTAGTTTAGGGTTTAGGGTTTTAGTTTATCTTTTTAATAGAGAACAAATTCATATTTAACATTTCTTCTTTCGATTTCATTCAACCAAGTAACACATTGAAGTTTTTTAAGGCACAAGTGATAACATAAAAAAAATGAGCACGATAGAGCAAATCAAAACCTAGATAACTAGAACCTGTCTCAATGTAATGACATAGTTCCATAAGCAGTAGATCGGATCGGCCATTTTTCAATTTTAATTTTATTTAGGTTTTTATTTTTAGGTTTATTTTATTTTTTAGTTTATTTTAGATTCTTATTTATTTTATTTTAGTTTATTTTTATTAGTTTATTTATTTTATTTTAGTTTAGGCCTAGGTTTTAGTTTAAGTTTTATTTCATTTTATTTTTTAAATTTATTTAGTTTATATTTTTTATATAATTTATTTTAAGTGTTTAGTTTTGGGTTTGTGGTTTGTGGTTTAGGGTTTAGGTTTATTAAGGCTTTAGGGTTTTAAAGTTTAGGGTTTTAGGGTTTAGGGTTAGTTTAGGTTCAGATTAGTTTAGGTTTAGGTTTGGTTTAGGCTTAGGGGTTTAGGTTGTGTTACTGGATTTAAGGCCTAGGTTTAGGGTTTAGTGTTTAGGGCTTGGTTTAAGGTTGTAGGTTTAGGCTTTAGGATTTAGCCAGCATTTAGGATTTAGGGTTTAGGGTTTATTTTTCAAATTAAGCAAACCGATGGTTTAGGTTTATTTAGTTAATTTTATTTATTTTAGTTTATTTTATTTTTTTTATTTTATTTAGGTTTATTTTTTTTATTTTATTTAGTTTAGTTTATTTATTTTAGGTTTATTTAATATTGTTTAGGTTTTTTATTTTAGTTTATTATTTGTTTAGGTATTTTATTTTTATTTTTGTTTAGTTTTATTTTATTTTATTTTAAGTTTAGGTTTTATTTTATTTTCCTTATTTTAGGTTTAGGTTTTTTTTTATTTTAGTTTAGGGTTTAGATTTTATTTTTTAATTTATTTTTAGGTTATATTTTTAGGTTTATTTTATAGGTTTAAGTTTTATTTAGTTTTATTTTATTTTATTTTAGGTTTATTTTATTTTATTTCATGTTTAATTTTATTTTATTTAGGTTTTAGGTTTTATTATTTTAGTTTAGTTTAGGTTTTGTTTATTTTATTTGAGTTTAATTTTTATCTATTTTATTGTATATGTTTAGGTTTAGGAGTTTAGGTTTTAATTTAATTTTATTATTTTATTATTTTATTTATTTAGTTTTAAGTTTTGATTATTTTATTTTTAGCTTTATTTAGTTTAGGTTTAGGTTTGTTTTATGGTCAGGGTAGAGGGTTTAGGGTTTAGGGGGCCCAGGGCCTGGTGGGGTCTGGGGGGTGTGGTCAGTGGCTCAGGGTTTAGGTAGTGAGGTCAGTTGGTTGTGTAGGGTTGTAAGTTTAGGGTCAGAGTTATGGAGGTTTAGTTTTAGGGTAGGGTTTTAAATTTATTTCTTAAATTAAGTAAACTAGTAGGTTTATGTTTATTTAGTTTATTTTTTTTATTTTGATTTAGGTTTATTATTATTTTTATTTAGTTTAGTATATTTTAATTTAGGTTTAGTTATTTTAGTTTTGGTTTTTTTTATTTTATATTTTGGTTTAGTTATTTTATACTTTTAGTTTAGTTTATTTTATTTTATTTTTTTTTAAGTTTAAGTTTTGTATTTATTTTTATGTTTATTTTTAGGGTTTATTTATTAGTTTAAATTTAGCTTTATTTATTTTATTTTATATTTTTAGGTTTAGTTTTAGTTTAGTTTATTTTTAAGGTTTTATTTGTTTTAGCATTATTTTATTTTCATTTAGGTTTAGTTTATTTTAATTTTATTTTTAGGATTAGGTTTTTCAGTTTAGTGTAGGTTTTATTTTTATTTATTTAGGTTTTATTTCTAAGTTTATTATTTTGGTTTATGTTTTATTTAGTTTTATTTGAATTTATTTTGGTTTATTTTATTTTTATTTTTTAGATTTAGCTTTTATTTTATTTAGGTTTTTATGTTTAGTTTAGTTTATTTTTTATTTTAGTTTTATTTTATTTCTTTTTAGATTTAGGTTTTAGTTTATGTTTCTTTATTTTTTATTTTTTTTATTATGGTAGATTTATTTATTTATCATCTTTAGGATTCAAATGTGGCCTAGGGTCTCCAGTGGCCTAGGGTCTGGCCTAGGGATCTTCTTTGACTAGGGTCATTGCCCAGGGTAGGGTCTTATGCCAGAGCCTAGTTTGTGGTGGGTGGTTTTTGGGCTCAGTGGGTGGCTCAGGTTTGTGCCTTTAGCCTTAGCTCAGAGCTCAGCTAGGTCTTATTTTATCTAGTTTGGTCTTATATCTTATCATTAACATCTTTAATAGGTCAGGTTCTTTGGCTGTGGCCAGTATCTTTTATCTTTAGTTTTATTAGGTTTCTTTTTTAGTCTTATCACTTTTATCTTATCTATCTAGGTTTATCTTTAGGTTATTTATTTTATTCATGCATAGTTTTATTTATTTAGGTTTTATTTATGTATTCTTTATTTTAGGTTTCTTATTTATTTATCTTTAGTTATCTTTATCTTCTAACCTTAAGCCTTTAGGTCTTTATCTATTTATCTTTGTGGTCTGATTTTATCTTTATCTAGGCTCAGTACATATCTTACATGATCATCTAGCCTGCTCAGGTCTTTGGCCTTGGTTTGGCCCATGGCCTAGGGCCTAGAATCTTTGGATGGCCAGGATTACCCAGTCAGGGCTCAGGCGCAAGGCCCATGATCTGGCCTTTGTGGCATGGGCCTGGTCAACCCAGGGCTCAGTGGCCTGGGGTCATAGGCCCAGGGCTCAGCCAGGCCTAGGGCCCAGTCCTGGCCTAGGGCCCAGTGGTGGCCCAGTGGCGGTCAAGGCCTGCCTGGCTCATGATCTGTGGCCCAGTGGCTCAGTGTCAGTGTGGCCAGGCGTGGCTCAGTGGCCTGGGCCCAGGCCCAGGGCTCAGTGGCTCAGGCTCATGGCTCAGGGCCTGTGGCCTAGGGCTCAGTGGCTCAGAGCCTAGGCCTGGCCCAGTGTCTAGATTTGGCCTAGTGTGGCCCAGGCTCTGGCTCCAGAGGCCTGTTTAGGGTTAGTTTCAGTGCCTCAGAGCCTAGGGTCAAAGCCTTTAACCTTTTATCTTTTAAACCAAGCAAACCCTGAGGGTTTATTATTTAGTTTATTTTTTTATCTTATTTTATTTTCCCATTTAGGTATATTTTATTTTTTTATTTTAGTTTATTTTATCTTTAGTTTTTTTTTTTATATTTTAGGTTTAGTTTTGGTTGGTTTATTTTTTTTAGGTTAGTTTAATTTTTGCCATTTTAGGTTTAGGTTTATTTTTTTATCTTAGGTATAGGTTTAAATTTTATTTAAATTTTTATGTTTAGGTTTTACGCTTTTTATTTTTAGATTTTATTTTTACTTTAGGTTTAGTTTACATTTAATTTAATTTATTTTATTTAGTTTGTTTAGGTTCTGAGGTTTAGTTTATTTTAGGTTTAGGTTTAGGGCCTTATTTATTTTAGTTTAATTTAGCTTCTAGTTTAGGTTTATTTAATTTTATTTTAGGTTTAGGCTTTTTAAAGTTTGGGTTTAGGTTTTATTTTGTATTTAGTTTAAATTTTAATTTTAGGTTTATTTTTTTACATTTAGGTTTTAATTTAATCTTTATTTTATTTTATTTTAGGTTTATTTTATTTTATTTTAGGTTTAGTTTTATTTTATTTAGGTCTTTATTTTTTTTAGTTTAGCTTTTTATTAATTTTATTTTAGTTTAGTTTTATTAATTATTTTAGTTTTTATTAATTATTTTATTTTCTTTTAGGTTTAAGTTTTAGTTTATGTTTTTATTTTTTAATTAATTTTTAATTGGTTTAGTTTTTTCATTAATTTATTTTTTATGTTTTATTTAGTTTAGGTTCAAATTTATGGTTTAGTGAGTTATTTATTTAGTGTTTAGAGCCAGGGTTGGTTTTGTGGTTTGGTTTAGTTTAGGTTTTAATTTTTTGGCATGATTTGTGGGTTTAGTTTTATGGTTTAGGGTTTAGGGTTTAGTTTGGGCTTAGGTTTATACTTTTTGTGATTAGGGTTTAGGGTTTTTAGGGTTTATGGTTTAGGGTTTAGGTTTTTGGTTTAGGGTTTATATTTTAATTTATGGTATAGGGTTTATGGTATTTTTTTTAACATACAACAAATTTAGATTCAATATTTTTCTTCTTTTCGATTTCTTCAACCAAGTAACAAACTACGAAAGTGAGGTAATCAAATGACCTCCTTGGGGATAGCTAAAGCCTCATGCTCCTAGGATTTTCAGACTATATACCCCTTACCATTCAATCTTATATAAATCAACACATGAATAGGGGAATGAGTATTCAACATTCATACACTTAAGCTATAAGCACATGCATTTCTTATGTATTTATAACTAGGATCATAACACATATTATTATTCATTTATAAGAAAATACATTTGCATTTAATAGTGATAATAACATATTAAATTAAATCAACACATGCAAGTTTACATAAAGGAAATCCATTTTATCTTACTTGATTTTGAAAATATGGATGCATGTATTCAAATGACATACCAAATTTAACATGATTGGAAAGAGGATAATCAAATATAAGGATGTGATTCATTCAACCAAACTAGTTCTTAAGGATAATCAAATCAAATAAGATTATTTAAAGGAAACCAAAGCTTTTTTATTAATTAAGTTTTGGTTTTGATTTGATTTAAAGAGGAGAAGAGAAATCATCACTTATTGTTTTAAACCCATTCCCACATTAGTGATTTGATTTAATTTAAGGAAATGTAATAAAGTTGAGTTTATGGGTTAATTAAGTTGAACCCTTAATTAAATGAATTAATTACCCTTACTTATGTCACCTTAAAGTAATTAACTAAATAAATAATTAAGAGCCAACATGATATGCATGGAAAATAAACTTGCAATGATCCTAGGAAATAAAAAGCCTAATGCAATTGGCTCATGATTAATAGTTAATTTAATTAAAGGACTTAATTAATTATTCTTACAATTTTCCCACACATGTGGACTAACCATAATTTCATTAAACTCCTTTGCATTATTAAACACCTAAGGATCTACCCCATGATTTAATTAATTAAGGTCTGATGTGATCATAATTTCAATTTGATTAAGTGATTTAATTAATTAGTTAAATCATAATTAATTTCATTTTTAAAAAGGGTAAAATGAACTTAGGGAAAGGGGTCCCAACCCTATTCCTTAGTTCACTTATGCTGAACGATTAATAAATTTAATTAACCAATTTATTACTGTTCATGTTATTAATTAATCATTAATTAACTTAAAAGAGTAAAGGTTTAATTAGTCAATTTTCTTAATTAAGTGAGCAATAAATCAATCATGAGAGTCGAGGTCATCCCATTGAATTAACCCACAAAATTTGGGATTAATTGCTCAAGTAATTAAGAAGTAATTAAGCTAATAAATTTTGTAATTAAACTTTAATTACTATTTAAAATTAGTTAAGATCATTTTAATTAATTCTCCTCTAAAATATCTTTAAAATGAGTATTTATTTGCATTATTTTGATATCTATATGATGTTTTATTATTTTTAGAAGTTTCAACCATTAAAAATGAATAATTAAGCCTAATCCTATTGGCGTCATGTGGCACGCTGATGCGGTGCACTTTTCGCATGGTGCCGTGGGATTGGCTACTTAAAACTTATCTAACTCGCTCTGGCGTGAACATGGTTTTTCATCCGTCCGCATCTAAGATCAAACAGCTATGATTAATCCCATAGCTTAATAGGATTAAATCGATTGTTCTAGGATCTAATCATGACCGCTCATTTTGATCACGAAAACAAACGGTGTGATCTAACATCATGTAAGTGAGGAAGAATGGAGTCCATCCTCCATTGCTCACTTGATCCAAGCTTACTCAAGCTCGGATCAACTCCAAAAGGATCCCACACCTTCACGACATCGATCGGAGGGGATCCAATGATCAAGATCACACGAGATGCAAGTTTTCATCAAAAAGCTCCAACCTATTTTTTCCTAAGGATCAGTTTTGGAAGCATACCTCACCAGAGCTCAACACCGGCGCAAATGATTGAGGGAGCTTCATCTAGGAGAGACGAAGCCTGCTGAGAAGCAATTGGATCAATCCCTCGATGTTTTCTAAGGCCATGAACCAATGATTTGGAGTTCTGATCAAGTCCCACCATGCTCGGAATCTTGGGAGATGATTCATTCTTGCTCAATGAGGCCTAGGGAAGGAGTGTGTAAAGTTAATTTAAGTTTGATGGAGAAATGGGGAAGTTAGGTTGAAAATGAAAGTGTCCTATTCAGGATGGACGGGAGTGGTATTTTCGATCAAGGAATGAGCTTGGGAGCTTAGGAAATGGCTTTAGCGGGTTATCTTGGGTAGGTATGGATCTGAGGAATGAATTTTATGTGTATTTTAATGCAAATGAGAGGGTGTATACCCCCCTTCATCTTTATCGGACGGTGGGATCGAGTTTGGCTTATCTAACCTTTGACCATCTCGTGAGTAATGCTTGTGGTTTATTTATGGTTTATTATTTATGATTTAAGGTTGGGATTTTAGTGTTTAGGGTTTAGGTTTTAGGATACAAGGGTTAGTTAGCAATTAGGGTTTAGGGTTTAGGTTTGTGGGTGAAGTTTAGGGTTCAAGGTTTAGGGTTAGTTTTAGGGTTTAGGGTTATGGTTTAGGGTTTTGGATTTAGAATTTAGGGTTATGGGTTTAAGGTTTAGAGTTTTTTTTTAAAAATTAACTAAACTAATAGGTTTAGGTTATTTTTTTAGTTTATTTTATTTATATAGTTTATTTTATTTTTTATTTTATTTAGGGTTGTTTAGTAGTGTTTTTAGACTAAGTTTTGGCTGCTTTAATTATTTGGCTCAGATCTAGGGCTGAGGGTTTGAGGCTCAGTAATTAGGGATCAATGTCTGGCCAGCTCTTTCTGTGTTGGTTTAGTTTAGGGTTTAGTAGGGTTTTAGGGTTTAGGGTTTTAGGATTTAGTGCTGCAGTGGGTTTTGGGTTTAGAGCCAGTGGTTAAGGCTTTATTTTAGGTTGAGGTTTTTTAGTTTATTTAGGTTTTTTAGGTTAAGCATGCCCAGGTTTATTTAGTTTATAGGTTTTTTTTTTAAAGTTTTTTAGTTTATTTTCATTTTAATTACTTTAGTTTTATTTTATGTTTAGGTTAGGTTTATGTTTATTTTTTAGTTTATCTTTATTTTATTTTATTTTAGGTTTAGGTTTATTTTATTTTATTTTAAGGTAATTTAGGTTTTATTTTAGGTTTTTTTAGGTTTATTTTTTTAGTTTAGGTTTAGGTTTATTTTAGTTTATTTTATTTTATTTAGTTTAGGGTTTAGGTTTAGGTTTTTTATTCTAGTTTAGTTTATTTTATTTAGGTTTAGTTTATTTTATTTTAATTTTGGCTTTTTTTTAGTTTAAGATTTAGGTTTTATTTCTTTATTTATTTTTAGGTTTTATTTTTAGGATTATTTTATGTGTTTGGATTTTATTTTATTTTTATTTTATTTTATTTTAGGTTTATTTTATTTTATTTTTTAGTTTTATTTTATTTTAGGTTTTTTATTTCGTTTTTATTTTATTTTATAGTTTAGTTTGGTTTTATTTATTTTATTTTAGTTTAGTTTTAATTTTATTTTATTTTAATTTTAGGTTTAGTTTTAAGTTTAGGTTTTATTTTATTTTACTTTTTATTTTATTTATGTTTAAGTTTTTATTTATTTTATTTTAGGTTTAATTTAGTTTAGGTTTTTTCGTGCTTTAAGTGGGAGGTGGTGGTTTTAGAGTTTAGGGTTTGGGGTTTAGGGTTGTGGTTTTAGTGTTGTAGGTTTATTTAGTATCCAGGGTTGTAGTTTAGTGTTAGGGTGTGGTTTATGGTTAGTAGTGGTTTAAGTTTTATTTTATTTTATGGTTTAGGTTTTAAAAAAATTAAAATAAGTTAAGTTTATTTAGTTTACTTATTTATTTTTTTATTTTAATTTATTTTAGTTTTATTTTATTTAAATCCATTTTTTTTTTATTTAATTAGTTTATTTATTTTAGGTTTATTTATCTTAGGCCTTCATCTTTAGTTTATCTTTTTAGGTTTAGCCCATTTTATGAGTCCAATTTTATCTTATTTTCATCTTTAGGTTTTGTGTTTTGTGGCCTAGGGTTAGGGTCCGTGGTCTTGGCTCAGGTTTAGGGTGTGGTTAGGGCCTGTGGCCCAGGGCCCAGGTTTGGCCTCAGTTTTGGCTCATGGCCCAGTCAGGGTCAGGGCTCAGTGGCCTAGGGTCAGTAGTTTAGAGCCTGGCTGCCTGTGGCCTGGGCCTCACAACCCAGCCTCAGAGAGCCTAGAGTTTAGGTTTGATGGCTCAGTGGCTCAGGGCCCAGGCTGGGGGGGGTTTAGTGGTAAGTTTTAGTTTAGTGTCTGGGGTCTGTGGCCTGGATTTTTGTTTAGGGCCCAGGGTTTAGCTCAGTGGGTTTTGGGGTTTGGGGTTTGGGGTGCAGGGTTTTAGTTTTCTTTGTGTGGTTCCTTTATTTAGTTGAGGAATTTTAGTTTATTTAGGTTTTTTTTAAGGTTAAGTGCCAAGTTTAGTTTATTTTGTTTATTTAGATTTTAAAGTTTATTTTTTAACTTATTTTATTTTATTTTTAGGTTTAGTTGAGGTTTATGTTTTTCTTATTTTATTTTATTTTATTTTTTAGGTTTAGGTTTAGGTTTTATTTTATTTTTAGGTTTAAGATTTAGGTTTTATTTTAGGGTTATTTTTAGATTTATTTTACAGGTTTAGGTTTATTTTAGTTTATTTTATTTTATTTAGTTTAGGGTTTAGGTTTTATTTATTCTAGTTTAGTTTATTTTTTATTTAGGTTTATATTTATTTTATTTTATTATTTTAGGTTTTGGCTTTCTTTAGTTTAACATTTATGTTTTATTTCTTTATTTATTTTAGGTTTATTTTTTAGGTTTTGATTTTATTTTGTTTTATTTTATTTTATTTTATTTTTTAGGTTTATTTTATTTTATTTTTCATTTATTTTATTTTATTTAAGTTTTATTTTCAGTTTATTTTATTTTATAGTTGGTTTAAGTTTTATTTATTTTATTTAGTTTTATTTTTTATTTTATTTTAATTTTAGGTTTAGTTTAGGTTTAGGTTTAGGTTTTAGTTATTTTTATTTTTGTATTTTATTTATGTTTAGTTTATTTATTTATTTTATTTTAAGTTAGTTTAGTCAGATTTTAAGTTTAGTGGCTCAGTGATCAGAGTGGTCTGGGGTCAGGGCCCAGGGCTCAGGCCTGCAGGTCTTTAGGGTCCAGGTCCAGGGTGCAGTAGCTCAGGGCCTGGCTGCCTGTTAGTTTGGGATCAAAGCCAGTTTAGCCATATTTGTGGCTTGTTTAGATTCCAGTTCAGGTGGTGGCCTAGGGTCTGGGCTCAGGGCCTGGCTGCAGGGTCCTGAGGCTCAGCCTGTAGGCTCAGGGCCTAGGTCAGGGTTTAGAGCCTAAGGCTCAGGGTATGCCTAATCGCTTATGCTCGTCAGTGGCCTGGGCCTAGAGCTCTGGCCCAGCCTCAGGCCAGGGGGGCTCTGGCTCAGTTAGGCCTTTAGGGTATGTTGGGGTCAGGGTTTATGGTTTAGCGCTTTAGGTCAGTTTAGGGCTCAGGCTCAGGTTTGTGGTTTATGGCCTAGTGGGTCTTAGGGTTTAGTCTCAGGTTAACGCTTTATTTTAGGTTGAGGGTTTTAGTTTATTTAGGTTTTAAGGTTATGGCAAGCAAGTTTATTTAGTTTAGGTTTTTTTAAAGTTTTAGTTTATTCTTCTTTAACTTATTTTAGTTTATTTTAGGTTTAGGTTGTGGTTTATGTTTGTTCTATTTATCTTTATTTTATTTTATTTTTAAGTTATTTATGTTTTATTTTTTTTAAGGTTTAAGATTTATGTTTTTATTTTAGGCTTATTTTAGAATTTTTTTTATTAGGTTTAGGTTTATTTTAGTTTATTTTATTTTATTTAGATGTTTTAGGTTTAGGTTTTATTTATTCTAGTTTAGTTTATTTTTATTTAGCTTTAGGTATATTTTATTTTATTATTTTAGGTTTAAGCTTTCTTTTAGTTTAACATCCGTTTTATTTCTTTATTTATTTTAGATTTATTTTTAGGTTTGGATTTTATTTTATTTTATTTTATTTTATTTTAGGTTTATTTTATTTTATTTTTATTTAGTTTTATTTTATTTAAGTTTTATTTTCAGTTTATTTTATTTTATAGTTTAGTTTAGTTTTATTTATTTTATAGTTTAGTTTTATTTTATTTTATTTTAATCTTAGTTTAGGTTCAGTTTAGGTTTAGTTTTAGCTTTTATTTTAATTATTTTTATTTTTTATTTTATGTTTAAGTTTTATTCATTTATTTTAATTTAAGTTACTTAGTTTAGGTTTAGATTTTAAGTTTTAGTTTAGATTAGCTAGTTTAGCATTTATTTGGGGCTAGGGCCTAGGTTTGTTGGCTCAGGTTGCAGTTTTAGTCCGTGGATCCACTGTAGGCTCAGTGTTTAGGGTTTAAGATCCATGATAGTTTTGTGGATCATAGGGTTTGGCCTTTAGGGTTTTGTGGTCAGTGATTTAGGTTTAGGTCAAGTTTGGGTAGAGCTAGTGGCCTAGTCTCAGGGCTCAGTGGCTTGCCCAGGGTCCGTGGCCCAGCCTGTGGTTTAGGGTTTAGTGGTCAAGATCAGTTCAGAGCTAAGGCCTGGGGTTTATGCCTTAATCTGCTTGTTTAGTCTAGTGGCTCAGGGTTGGCCTGGTTTGGGGGCTCACAGGGCTCCTGTGGGGGTTTAGGCTCTGGTAGGGTTTATGGCTTTTAGTGGCCAGGCCTGTGGTTTAGTGGCCTTTATGTGGTTTTGTTTAGTCTTTAGGGTTAAGCTTAATTAGGTTGAGGGTTTGTTATTTAGGTTTTTGCTGCCATGGCAAGTTTAGTTTATTTAGTTTATTTATGTTTTTTTAAAGTTTATTTAGTTTTTCTTTTTAACTTATTTTAGTTTATTTTTAGGTTTAGGTTGAGGTTTATGTTTTTGTTTCATTTATCTTTATTTTATTTTATTTTTAAGCATTAGGTTTTTTATTTTATTTTTTAGGTTTAAGATTTAGGTTTTTATTTTGGGTTATTTTAGATTTTTTTTACCAGGTTTAGGTTTATTTTTAGTTTATTTTATTTTATTTAGTTTACTAGGTTTAGGTTTTATTTATTCTAGTCATTTTATTTTATTTAGGTTTAGTATATTTTATTTTAATATTTTAGGTTTAAGCTTTCTTTTAGTTTAACATGTGTTTATTTCTTTATTTATTTTAGGTTTATTTTTGGTTTTGATTTTATTTTGTTTTATTTTATTTTATTTTAGGTTTTATTTATTTTATTTTTTCATTTAGTTTTATTTTAATTAAGTTTTTTTATTTTCAGTTTTATTTTATTTTATATAGTTTTTATTTTATTTTATTTTATTTTATTTTTATTTTATTTTATTTTAATTTAGTTTGGTTTAGGTTTAGGTTTAGGTTTTAGTTTAGGTTTTTATTTATTTTTATTTTTTATTTTATTTATGTTTAGGTTTATTTATTTATTTTATTTTTAAGTTTTACTTAGTTTAGGTTTAGATTTTTTGTTTTTTAGTGGCTCAGTGGATTGTGGTTTAGAGTTTAGTGGTTTAGGCCTTTGGGGTTGAATGTCAGGGCCAGGGTCCTGGTCCAGTGGTCCATTCCAGGGTCTGGTGTCCAGGTTTAGGATTATAGAGGATCAAAGCCTGTGGCTCAGTGGCCTGGTCAGGCCCACTGCCAGTGGTCAGGGCCCAGTGCCTGTCAGGCCCAGCCCAGGGCCTGTGGAGGCTCAGCTAGGGCCCAGGCCTGTAGGCCCACCAGGCTAAGTGGCCCAGTATTCAGGTGTGCCTAGGCCTGGGTTCACCCCAGGATCAATGGCTAGATCCAGGGCCAGTGGTCAGGGCCTAGGGCCCAAAGCCCAGTTGCCTTTAGGGCTAGTGATCAGCCTCAGGGCTCCATGTGTCAGGCTCAGTGGCTCAGTGGCCCAGGGTCAGTTTAGAGCTCAGTGCTATGGTTTGATGGGCCTGCGTGGTTTTAAGGTTTAGTAAAAGCTCATCTTAGGTGAGGTTTATTTATTTAGGTTGCTGTCAAGCAAGTAGTTTATTTAGTTTATTTAATGTTTATTTAGTTTATTTTTTCTTTTTTAACTTATTTTAGTTTTTTTTAGGTTTAGGTTGAGGTTTATGTATTTTTTTCCGTTTATATTTATTTTATTTTATTTTTTAGGTTTAGGTTTAGGTTTTTATTTTATTTTATTTTTTTAGGTTTAAGATTTAGGTTTTTATTTAGGGTTATATTTAAGTTTTTTTAGTCTAGGTTTAGGTTTATTTTTAGTTTATTTTATTTTATTTAGTTTAAGGTTTAGGTTTAGGTTTTATTTATTCTAGTTTAGTTTATTTTTATTTAGGTTTAGGTTTATTTTATTTTATTATTTTAGGTTTAGGCTTTCTTTTAGTTTAACATTTTTTATTTATTTTTAGTTTTATTTTTAGGTTTTGGATTTTATTTTGTTTTTATTTTATTTTATTTTAGGTTTATTTTATTTTTATTTTTCATTTAGTTTTGATTTCATTTAAGTTTTTATTTTCATGTTTATTTTACTTTGTAGTTTAGTTTAGGTTTTTATTCATTTTATTTTAGTTTAGTTTTATTTTTTTATTTTATTTTAATTTTAGGTTTTGGTTTAAGTTTTAGTTTAGGTTTTATTTATTTTTTATTTTATTTATGTTTAGGTTTATTTATTTATTTTATTTTAAGTTTTGTTAGATTTTAAGTTGTGGCTCAGTGGTTTGAGTCAGTGGTAAAGTTTAGGGCCTGGGGTTTAGAGCCCAGTGGCCAGGGTCATAAGTTTGTGGCTCAGGTCCAGGTCCAGTCCGGTGGTGGGGCCTGGCTCAGCCCATGGCCTATGGTTTAGTGATCAAGGCCTGTGGCTCAGTGGCCCAGGGTCTTGTGGCCCAGAGTTGTGGCCTGTGGCTCAGTGGAGTGTCAGTGGCTCAGTGCCTGAGGGCCTGTGTGTGGTAGCTCAGGCCTCAGTGGCCCAGGCCAGGGTCCTGGGTCATAGGCCAGTGAGCCCAGGCCTGTGGCTCAGAGCCTTGCCCAGGCATGTTTAATCTGCCAGCCTTTAGGCTCAGGATCTTGATGGTCAGCGGCCCAGGTGGTCTAGGGGCCCAGGTGGCCCAGGTTTGGGTTTGGTCTATTTTAGTGGTCAGTGGCTCAGTGGTCTTAGGGGGTCCTGTTTAGTTTTGTTTATGGCCTAGGCTTTATTTTAGGTTGAGGGTTTTAGGTTGTTTAGGTTTTTTAAGGTTCATGGCAAGTTTAGGTTTATTTAGTTTATTTAGGTTTTTTTAAAGTTTATTTACTTTATTTTTCTTTTAACTTATTTTAGCTTATTTTAGGTTTAGGTGAGGTTTATGTTTTTTTTATCACTTATCTTTATTTTATTTTATTTTTATGTTTAGGTTTAGGTTTTCATTTCATTTATTTAGGTTTAAGATTTATGTTTTTATTTTAGTGTTATTTTTAGAATTTTTTTTAATCTAGGTTTAGGTTTTTTTAGTTTATTTTATTTTATTTAGTTTAAGGTTTAGGTTTAGGTTTTATTTATTCTAGTTTAGCTTATTTTATTTAGGTTTAGGTTTATTTTATTTTATTATTTTAGGTTTTTTCGCTTAGCTTTTAACATTTAGGTTTTATTTCTTTATTTATTTTAGGTTTATTCTTTAGGTTTAGATTTTATTTTGTTTTATTTTATTTTATTTTTAGGTTTATTTTATTTTTATTTTCATTTAGTTTTTTATTTTATTTTATTTTTATTTTCAGGTTTATTTTATTTTATAATTTAGTTTAGTTTTATTTATTTTATTTTAGTTTAGTTTTATTTATTATTTTATTTTAATTTTAGGTTTACAGTTTAGGTTTAGGTTTTAGTTGGTTTTATTTATTTTATTTCTTTATTTATATATGTTTAAGTTTATTTATTTATTTTATTTTAAGTTTTAATTTAGTATGATTTTTAAGTTTTAGTTTCAGTGATCAGTGAGTGGCTCAGTAGGCCTGTGGTGTTTAGTGGTTTAGGGTTGGGTCTGTGGCTGGTGGTCCAGGTCCAGTGGTCCAGCCTGGTGCCCAGGCTCAGTGGCCTGTGGCCTGGGTCTTTAGTGATCAGGGCCTGTAAGGCTCAGCCTGTGATCTTAGGATCTGTTTCACCCAGGGCCAGGGTCAGTGGCCAGGCCTAGTGGCCCAACGCTCAGGCTAGCCCAGGCCTGAGGGCCTGGCTGGCTCAGTGGATCTGGGCACACACAGGCTAGGTCTTAGGTCAGTGGCCTAGAGTGTGCCTAGGGCCTGCTTTGCCATGCCTTGGGAGTGGCCTCAGGGTTGTCATGGCCAGGCCTGGGGAGAGTCAGGGGGTCCGTTGATCAGGTATTTAGGGTCAGCTTCAGTTTAGGTTTAGGCTCAGTTTAGTGGCCTGGGGCCTTTTGGGTTTAGGTTTTGGGTTAGAGCCCAGGTTATTTTAGGTTAGTTTATTTAGGTTTTTAAGGTTATGTGGGCTTTAGGTTTATCTATTTAGGTTTTAAAGTTTATTTAGCTTATTTTTTCCTTTAACCCATTTTAGTTTATTTTTAGGTTTAGGTTGAGGTTTATGTTTTTTTCACTTATCTTTATTTTATATTATTTTTAGGTTTAGGTTTAGGCCTATTTTATTTTTTTGTGATAGGATTTTATTTTATGGTTATTTTATGGTTTTTAGCTTTATTTTAGTGTATTTTATTTTATCTAGGGTATAGGTTTAGGTTTTATTTAGTTTATTTATTTAGGTTTAGGTTTATTTTATTTTATTATTTTAGGTTTAGGCTTCTCTTTAGTTTAACATTTAGGTTTTATTTCTTTATTTATTTTTAGGTTTTTTTTTAGGTTTTGGATTTTATTTTGTTTTATTTTATTTTATCTAGGTTTTATTTTTATTTTATTTTCATTTAGTTTTATTTTATTTAGGTTTTATTTTATTTTATTTTATTTTATAGTTTAGTTTATGTTTTTATTTAATTTATTTTAGTTTAGTTTTAATTTTATTTTATTTTATTTTAGGTTGGTTTAGGTTGAGGTTTAGGTTTAGGTTTTAGTTTAGGTTTTATTTTTTTTTTATTTATTTTATTTATTTATTTATTTTATTTTTAAGTTTTACTTAGTTTAGATTTTAGGTCTTAGGGTCAGGATCAGTTTTGGCCTGTGAGTCAGTGTTCTGGGGCCTAGGTTTAGGGTTTAGGGTTGCAGGTAGGTCTGTGGTCCAGGGTCCAGGGTCTGGCCTGGGGCTAGGTTTGTATCTAAGATTTATGTTTAAGGATTGAGGCCTAGGTTTAGGGTTTGTGGTCAGTTTGTGTATATAGTGGTTTTAGGGTTTATTATTTAGGCTTTAGGGTTTAAGTTTAGGGTTTAGGATCAGGGGTTTAGGGTCAGGTTTGGGTCTGGCTCTGTTTGGGCCTGATTGGTTTAGGGTTAGGGTTGTATTTTATTTTATTTTATTTTATTTTTTTTATTTTAGCATAAGGTTTAGTGTTTAGGATAGGCTTTTGGTTTAGGGTTCAAGTTTTAGTTCAAGTTAATTTTAATTTAGTAAACCTCAGATTTAGGTTTTTTTTTTATTTTTTTTTATTTATTTTAGTATTATTATTTTTTTATTTAAGTTTATTTTTATTTTTATTTAGTTTATTTTAGGTTTGTTTATTTAGTTTAGGTTTTTTATTTTAGTTTATTTTTTTTTAGGTTTAGGTTTATGTTTATTTTTAGTTTAGTTTTATTTTATTTTATTTTTAGGTTTTTGGTTTATATTTTATTTTTTTAGATTTAGGTTTAGGTTTTATTTTTAGGTTTATTTTTTAGTTATTAGCTTAGGTTTATTTTAGTTTATTTATTTTATTTATTTTTATTTAGTTTATTTTTATTTTAGGTTTTTTATTATGTTTAGATTTAGTTTATTTTGTTTTTTTAGGTTTAGGTCTTTTCTTAGTTTAGGTTTAGGTTTATTTTTTATTTATTTTAGGTTTATTTTCTAGTTTTTTTTTTATTTAATTTTATTTTATTATAATTTAAGTTTATTTTATTTTATTTTCTGCTTAGCTTTTGTTTTAGGTTTATTTTATTTTTAGTTTGGTGTTTATTTTATTTTAGTTTAGCTTTATTTTATTTTATATTATTTTTAGGTTTAGGTTTATGTTTATGTTTTAGTTTAGTATTTTATTTAATTTTATTTTATTATTTTATTTAGGTTTAGGTTTTATAATTTATTTAATTTGAGGTATTATTTCTAGCTTTTGGGTTTAGGGATTATGGTTTATGGTGTGTAGGGTTGGGTTTGGGTTTAGAGTTTTAGAGTTTATAGGTTTTACGGTTTATGGTTTAGGATTTAGGGTTTAGGGTTTAAGTTTTGGGTTCAGGTTTTAGTTTAGGGTTTAGGTTTTTTGGTTTTTTTTAAATTTCTAATAGAGAACAAATTTAGATTCAACATTTCTTTTTTTTTTTATTTCATCAGCCAAGTAACACACCAAGTTTACTAAGATAAAAGTGATGACATAGATAAAAAATGAGCACACATAAAACATATCAAAACCCTAGATAATTTGAACTGCGGTCTATTATAAAGACACCCCATAAGCAGATCGGATCGCCTTTCTTCAATTTCTCCGCCCATCGTAACCACCTCCTCCTCGAGTAGCATGATCCACCATCATATCCCTGGTCTCTACCTCTGCCACCTTCATGCCTATAACCTCTGTCATTCCTCCAGCCTCCATAACCACCCCTGCTCCGACCACCACCTCCATATCCACCAACACCTCCTGATACCCCACCACCATTGTGGATAACTCCGCCCACCTTCTCACCACCTTCGGGTTGATGGTGATGTTCCCGCCAAGGTCCCAATCTTAGGGTTTAGGTTTATTAAGGTTTAGGGATTATCTTTATTTTTTAATTTATTTAGCTACTTTAGGTTTAAGTTTAGGGTTTGGGATTGTGTTGTGGTTTGTGGTTTAGGGTTTAGGGTTAAGAGTTTAGGTTTTAAGGTTTTATTTAGGATTTAGGGTTTTAGGGTTTTGGGTTTATGGTTTAGGTTTGTAAGTTTAGTGGTTTAGGGTTTGGGGTATAGGGTTTCTTTTAGGGTTTAGTGTTTAGGGTATCAGTTTAGTTTTAGGGTTTAGGGTTTACGATTTATGTTTTAGGTTTAGGGTTCAGGTTTTCATTTAGGGTTTAGGTTTTTTGGTTTTTTTAATTTTATTAGAGAACAAATTCTGATTCAACATTTCTTTTTTTTGATTTCATCAATCAAGTAACACACGAGGTACTCTAAGACACAAGAAATGGCATAGATAAAAAAAGCATGCACAGAGCAAATCAAAAACCATAGATAACTAGAATCGTCTCTACTATAAAGACATAATTCCATAAGCAGTAGATCGGATTGGCTGTTCTTCAATTTCTTTAGTTCCCATCAACTACCACCTCTCTTTAGTAGGATCCACCATCATATCCCCAATCTCTCCCTCTGCCACCACCACAGCTGTAACCTTCATCGATCCTTCCGCCTCCATAACCACCACTACTCTGACCACCAACTCTATATCCACAAGCATCTCTAGATCCCCCACCACCACTGCGATAACCGCCCCCACCGCCTTCGCCTCAACTGTTAGATCTTGACTGAGCCTTGTTGACAGTGATGTTCTAGCCATCAAGGTTTTGCCCATTCTTAGGGTTTATGTTTATTTTTAAAATTATTTAGTTACTTTAGGTTTAGGTTTAGGGTTTGGGATTTAGGGTTTAGGTTTATTTAGGTTTAGGTTTAGGTTTAAGGTTTTAGGATTTATGCTTTTTTTTAGGGTTTAGACTTGTGGTTTAAGGTATTTCGTGGTTTAGGGTTTATGGTTCAGGTTTAGTGTTTTAGTGTTTAGGTTTAAGGTTATTTTCTGCCTTTAGAGTTTAGGTCAGGTTTAACGATTTAGGGTTTTTGGTTTTTTTAGATTAAGTAAACAGGTAGGTTTAGGTTTATTTAGTTTACTTAGTTTTTTTAATTTTAGTTTATTTTATTTTTATCTAAGTTTATTTTTTTTTGGTAATTTAGTTTATTTATTTTAGGTTTATTTATTTTAGTTTAGGTTTTTTAATTTAATTTATTTTACTGTTTAGGTTTAGGTTTAGGTTTATTTTTTAGTCAAGTTTTAATTTTATTTTATTTTTTAGCATTAGGTTTTTAGGTTTTTAGGGTTTAGGGTTTAAGGTTTAGTGTTTAGGATTTAGGGTTTAAGGTCTGTGGTTGTAGGGTTTAGGGTTCTGTGGTTTAGGGTTTAGGTTGGGGTTTAGGGTTTAAGTTTAACGCTTAGTGTTTATGCTTTACTAAGGGTTTAGGGTTTAGTAGGTTGTAGGTTTAGTTTTGGTTTAGGGTTTAGGGTTTACTGTTAGGTTTTTTTTATATATATTTTTATATTTTAGGGTTTTAGGTTTTGGTTTTAGGTGTTTAGGTTTTAGTTTAGGATTTAGGATTTTTGGTTTATTTTTATTTTTTGGCAGTGAACAAATTCAGATTCAACATTCCTTCTTTTCGATTTCATCAACCAAGTAACACACCAAGTATTCTATGACACAACCGATGACATAAATAAAAATTATGCACGGACAGAGCAAATCTAAAACCTAGATAACTAGAAGCGTCTCTACTATAAAGACAGCCATAAGTGAACCACCATCATAACCATCCGTTTCTTCGCCCAGCTCCCATCAAAACCACCGCCTCTCGAGTAGCGAGATCCACCATAATATCCCCGATCTCCTCGACTCCACCAAGGGATGTAACCTCAATCTCTCCTCCTCTCTATAACCATCACTACTTCACCACCTCCATATCCACCAAGACCTCCGTGATCCCCCACGCCCACTATGATAATCAGCCGCCTCCCCGCCAAATCTAGACTAAGCCTGGTTAACGGTGATTTTCCTGCCATTAAGGTTCTGCCCATTATTAGGGTTTAGGTTTAAGTTTAGATTTTTAAGGTTTTAGGTTTAGGTTTATTTTTTTTATTTATTTAGTAAATTTAAATTTAGGTTGGATTTGTGTTTGGTGAGGGTTGGGTTTGGTGGTAGGTTTAAGGTTTAGCTGTTAGGGTTTGGGGGGTTTAGGGTTTAGTGGTTTTGTGGTTTGCTTTGTTGAGGTTAAGGTTTTGGGTTTAGTGTTTGTGGGTATTTTTAGGTTTAGGATTTAGGGTTTAGGGTTTAGGTTTAAAGTTGTAGGTTTAGGGTTTCAATTTTATTTATTTTAGGTTTAGGGTCCAGGTTAGTTTTAAGGTTTGTTTAAAAAAAAGCAAACCCAGATGTTATGGTTTATTTAGTTTATTTATTTATTAGTTTATTGTATTTTATTTTATTTAGGTTTATTTTTATCTTTAGTGAAGTTTTTTTTTTGGTTTAGGTCAGGTTTATTTTAGTTTAGTTTATTTTTTTATTATTTTAGGTTTGGTTTTATTTTTTTATTTTGTTTAGTCAAATTTATTTTATATTTTAGGTTTAGGTTTAAGAATTTATTTTAGTTTACTTTAGGTTATATTTTCTTTTAGGGTTTAGTGGTGTAGGGTTTTATTTATTTTAATTAATAGTTTATTGGGTTATATTATTTTTTTTTTGTTTAGGTTTTCTTTTAGTTTAGAGTTTAGATTGTTTATATTTAAGGTTTATTTTAGGTTTAGTTTTATTTTATTTCATTTTAAAATTATCTTTTTATTTTATTTTATTTTAGGTTTAGGTTTTCTTTTATCTTTTATCTTTCTTTCTTTAGTTTTTATTTTATTTTAGTTTAGAGTTTAGATTTTTTGTTTATTTTAAGGTTTATTTTTAGGTTATATTATTTTTAGGTTTAGTTTTATTTTATTTTATTTTAAAATTGTTTTAAAATTATTTTAGTTTTAGTATATTTATTTTAGGTTTATTTTATTTTTAGTTTAGTCAGTTTTATCCATTTTATTTTAGTTTTAATTTTTTATTTTTATTTTATTTTATTTTAGGTTTAGGTTTTATTTTATTTTATTTAATTTAGGTTTTATTTTATTTTATTTATTTTATGAAGTTTAAAGGTTTTATTTAGGTTTTAGGTTTTAGGTTAGGTTTTAGTTTTATGTTTTAGGTTTTGGTTTTAGGTTTATATTTTAGGTTTTCAGGGTTAAAAGATTTTATGGTTTTATTTAAGTTTCCAGGTTTAGGGCAGTGGCCCAGGGCTTGCCTAGGGCTAAAGCCCAGGATTAGGGGCAGGGATCAGGGTTGTGCAGGCTCAGTGCAGTGGGCGGTCTGTGGTTTGTGCATGGGTTTGGATTTGTGAGTTTAGGCCTGGTCCAGCATTAAATCCAGGCTCAGAGGTGTGGGTTTGGGTTTGGGTTAATTTTAGTGTTTGTGGTTTGTGGTTTTGGTTTAAGGCCAGGATCACAGCTGATGTTGATTTTAGGATCTGGGTTAGTCTCAGGGTTTAGAGTTTAGGGTTAGAGTTTTATTTTTTTCATCTTGTTTTAAATCAAACCCAGGTTTATGTTTATTTAATTTATTTTATTTATTTTAGTTTATTTAATTTTATTATTTAGTTTAGTTTTATTTTAGGTTTATTTATTTCAGCTCAGGTTTCTATTTTATTTTTAGGTTTAGGTTTAGGTTAGAGTTTATTTTTTAGATTATTTTATTTTTATTTTATTTTTTAGTCTTAGGTTTTATTTTTTATTTTTAAGTTAAGGTTTAGATTTTTCTTTTAGGTTTAGTTTAAGTTTTATTTTAGGTTTATTTTTATGATTTACTTTAGTTTAAGTTTATTTTATTTTTTAGTTTATTTTATTTTATTTAGTTTAGGTTTAGGTTTAGGTTTAGTTTATTTAGTTTACGCTTAGTTTTATTTCTTTAGTTTACTTAATTTTAGTTTAGGTTTAGGTTTATTTTATTTTGTTTATTTTAATTTTATTTTAGGTTTAGTTTTTTTTAGTTTATGGTTTATGTTTTTTTCTTAATTTATTTTTAAGTTTTATTATTAGGTTTATTTTTTATGTTTAGGTTTTTATTTTATTTTATTCTAGATTTATTTTATTTTTATTTTACGTTTAGTTTTTAACTTATTAAGATTTTTTATTCTTAGGTTTATTTTAATTTTTTAGTTTAGTTTAGGTTTGTATTTATTTTATTTTAGTTTATTTTTTATTTTATTTTATTTTATTTTTAGGTTTAAGTTAATGTTTTAGTTTAGGTATTTATTTTATTTTATTTTATTATTTTATTTAGGTTTATGCTTTTTATTTATCTTATTTTAAGTTATTTTAGTTTAGCTTCACGCTTTTAGGCTCAGGCCTGGGGTCTGGGGTTTAGAGTTTAGGGTTTAGGGTTTGGGCCTAGGTTTATGGTTTGTGGGGATTAGGGTTTATTTAGAGTTCAGTTTAGCTGTGTTTAAGGTTTTAGGTTTAGTTGTGTCTGGGGGGGTTTAAGTATTAGGGGTGGTAGGGTTTAGTTTTGGAGGTCAGTTTAGTGTTGCTGGTATAGGGTTTAGGTTTAGTTTTAGAGTTTAGGGTTTGTAGGGGTTTAGGTTTTTGGGTTTTAGAGTTTGGGGTTTAGGGTCTAGGGTTTAGGTTTAGGATTTTTAAGGTTTAGGGTTTAGGTTTTAAGTTTAGGGTTCAGTTTTTAGGGTTTTTGGTTTCTTTTTTAAATGGGAACAAATTGAGATTCAACATTTCTTCTTTTTGTTTCATCAACCAAGTAACACACCAAGTATTCTAAGACACAAACGACAACATAGTTAAAAAATGAGGACGCAAAGAGCAAATGAAAGACAATATATAACTACAACCATCTATCTCAGAAAGACACGGCTAGCAATAGATTGGATCTCATTCTTTAATTTCTCTAGTTCCCATCAGAACCACCCCTACGTGTTGAGTAGCGGGATCCACCAGTATATCCCTGATCTCTCCCTCTGCCATCATAGCTGTAACCTCCATCGCTCCTCCTGCCTCCATAACCACCACCTCCAATTATTTTAGTTTATTTTATTTTTTATTTTATTTAGGTTTACTATTTATTTTTATTTATTTTAGGTTTATTTATTTTTAGTTTAGGGTATTTATTTTAGTTTATTTTTTTAAGTTTATGTTTAGGTTTATGTTTATTTTTTGTTGAGTTTTATTTTATTTTATTTTTTAGGTTTAGGTTTTATGTTTTTATTTTAGGTTTTATTTTTTAGTTTAGGTTTAAGTTTATTTTTAGTTTATTTTATTTTATTTAGTTTAGGTTTAATTTTAGGTTTAGTTTACTTTTTTAGGTTTAGGTTTATGTTTTATTTATTTTAGCTTAGTTTATTTTAGTTTAGGTTTAAGTTTATTTTATTTATATTTTAAGATTATGATTTTATAGTTTAGGGTTTAGATTTATTTTTTATTTATTTTAAGTTTATTTTTAGGTTTATGTTTTCTTTAGTTTTATTTTATTTTTAGGTTTATTTTATTTATATTTTGTTTATTTATTATTTTATTTAGATTTTAATCTTTGGTTTTAATTTACTCTTAGTTTAGTTTATTTATTTATTTTAGTTTATTTTTACCTTTTATTTTATCTTATATTTTAGGTTAGGTTTAGGTTAGCTATATTTTTATATTATTTTATTTTATTATTTTATTTAGGTTGGTTTTAATTATTTATTTTAGCTTTATTTAGCTCAGTTTAGCTTCAGTGTAGGTCCTGGGGCTCAGTGGCCTATGATCAGGATCTCTGGATCAGTGGAGTGGCCTAGTGGCCTTGGGGTCAGTGGCCTGAGCCCTAAGATCAGGGCTGTGGTCAGTTTCAGAGTCTGGTGGTCTGGCCTAGCGCTCAGCCTTGTGGCCTCATGGCCTTGTGGCCTATGACTGGTCAGCTCACCATCTAGAGCCTGGATCTCTGTCACCAGGCCTGTGGCCCAGTGTCCAGCCTCAGGCTCAGTATTCTCGATGATTCAGTATTCAGTGGCCTTGGCTTCAGGGCCCAGGCCCAGGTCACAAAGCCCAGTCTGGGCCACGTATTCAGTGGCCCAGTGGTCAGGGCAAAGTGCTCCAGCACGTGGCCTAGAGCCCAGGCTCAGGGCCTGGGCAGTGGCACAAAGATCAGTGCATGTGGCCTCACAGGGTCTGGCCATTGCCTCATGGCCCAGTGGGCCTGTGGCCCAGCTGGCCTCAGCCTGAGTGGCCCTTGTGTATTCATGACTCAGGGTCACCTCAGTGGCCCAGCCTCATCCCAGTACCTGGCCGTCAAATCAGTTGGGGCTGTACTCCAGAGCTCAGTGGCCCATGGTCTTAGGGCCTGTGGCCCAGGGCCCAGGATCTGGCTGTCAGGGTCAGGCCTGAGCTCAGCCCATGGTGGCCCAGGGCTCAGGCCCAGTGTCAAGAACCCAGGGCCCAGTAGTGGCTCATCCAGTACTCAGGACTCCAGGCTGGCCTCTGGTTTGTCAGGTCTTCAGGGTTTTAGGGTGGGGGTTTGTGGGTTCAGGCCAGTAGGGTTTAGGCTCAGGATGACTAGGCCTAGTGGCTCAGGATTTTTTCAAACAAGCAAACAAGCTGGTTTAGTCCATCGAATCCATTTAAGATATTATTTGTTTTATTTAGTTTTATTTTATTTTAATTATTTATTTTATGTTGTTTTAAGATATTTATCTTATTTTATTATCTTTGGTTTTATGTTTTTTTTTTTATTTTATATTTTCATTTTATTTTTTCTTAAGTTTTATTTTATCTTTTCAGTTTAGGTTTTTTATTTTATCTTTTTGTGAGCTCAGTTTCATTTGGTTTATTTTTTGTTTTATCTTTAGCTTTAGGTCAGTTTATTTTAGAATATCTTTGCTGTTTAGTTTAGGGCTTAGATTTAGTTTAATTCTAGGTTTAGGGTCAAAGTGTTATTATCTTTAATCTGTGTTTCAGTTTTATTTTATTTTGTTTATTCAGTTTAGCTTTTCTTTCGCTTAGTTTGGCTCAGTTTTATCTTTATTTATTTGTCAGCTATCTTTGCACATACATGTTTTTAATAAGTTTTATTTTGTCTTTATCTGTTTTATCTTATATCCATCCATCTTCATCTTATCTTAGCCTTTTGTGATCATTATAACCTTTGTTCCGCCAAGCATCTTATCTTTATCTTAGCTCTTTATCTTTTATTTAGGCTCAGCCTAGGCTCAGTCTTAGCTCAGGCTCATTTTATCTTAATCTGAGCCTTAACCTTTTCATCTTATCTTTGTGCCTCTCTAGCCAGATCTAGCTTTAGATTCTTATGGCTCAGGCTCAGTAGAGCTTCACACACAGGCCTAGGGCCTGAATGCCTCAGGGCCTCCAAGGTCAAGGCCTGTGGTCTCCGTGGCTCCATGGCTCAGGCCTGGGGCCGGGCCAGTGGCTCAGGCTCAGTATCGGCCTTTATTTTATCTTTTACCTAGGGTCTCAGGGCTCAGTGGCTCATGGCTCTGGCCAGGTCAGGCCAGTGTCAGCCTAGGGCCTAGGCCTAGGGCCCAGGGCTCAGTGGCCTTGGTGGCCCAGGGCTCAGTGATCAAGATGCAAGGCCTCAGTACAGTGGCCTAGTTTGTATTTTAATGTGCCTAGCTCATTTAGCCTTTATCTAGCTTTATTTTTAACTATCTTTTATCTTTATCTTATCTTGATCTTTATCTTATTTTCATCTTTATCCATCTAGCCCATTTATTCATTTCATCTAGCATTTATCTTTAGTGCCTCATCTTTAATCCATCTTTAGGCTTCAGCTCAGCCTATGTTTATCTTCTCAGCCTTAGCCTTTATTTTATTTTATCTTTCTTGGCCTAGATCTTTATCTTTACTTTAGGCCTAGGTCCTGGCCTTTATTACATTCCTTTTGTGCCTTGGTCTTAGGCTCTTTATCTTTAGCCTGTGCTCAGGCTCATTTTAAAGTGCAATTTATCTACTTATAGTACCCATGCCTAGCATATCCAGGCTCAGCCTAAGCCCTTTAACATAGCTAGGCTCAAGTCCCTCAGGCTCAGTGGCCTAGGGTCAGTGGCATGGCCTAGTGCCTGGCCGGCCTAGTCTGGGGATCAGGGTTTCCAGATTTGCTACAGGCCTGTGGCTCAGTGGCTCAGTGGCCTAGGGCGCTGATCTAGGAGGCCTCTGCCTGTACCAGGGCCTAGGGCTCAGAGCTCCTTAGGCCTTAGGCCCAGGGCCTAGTGGTCTTGTGCCTTGTCAGCAGGTCTATTTTTCATTTTTTTTATTTTATCATCTTTTCATCTTTTGGAAAACTCAAGCAAACCCCGTAGGCTCAGGCTCATTTAGCCTTTTCTAACAACCTTAGCTATCTTTCTTTTATTCTTTATCTAGGTCATTTTATTTTATTTCAAATTTAGTTTCCATTAATCTTTACATCATCTTTTAGCCTGTGAATCTTATCTTTTATCTTCTAGGCCTAGCTCATTCCTTTAGTTTAGTTTATTTTATTTCCTTTTAGGTTTCTCTATTTTTTAGTTTTAGGTTTTATTTTATTTTATTTTTTAGGTTAGGTTTTAGGTTTATCTTAGGTATTTTAGGGTTTTTTTATTTTAGGCCTAGTTTATTTAGTTTATTTATCTTATTATGTTTACATTTAGTTTAATTTTATTTTAGGCCTAGCTCATTTATTTTAGTTTATTTATCTTTAACCTAGCAGGTCTACCTTTATATTTTATTATAAGTTTGTGCTTTCTTTTAGTTTAGTATTTAAGTTTTATTTTTATTTTTCCACCTTTAGGTTTATTTTGTGTGTTTATTTTATTATTTTATCTTTAGATTTATTTTATTTATTTTTATTTTATCGCTTCATTTTATTTTATTTAGGTTTTATTCCTTAGGTTTTATTTTATTTTCTTTATTCTAGGTTTTATTTATCTATAAGCTACTTTATCTTTATTTTATCTTATTCTAATGGTCACATAGGTTTTATCTTATCTTTATTTTCTTAGGTCTAGGCCTGCTCATTTTACCCATTTTATTTTAGGTCTTTATTAAGCCTTAGGCCTGTTTTAGTAGGCTTTAGGCTCTGTGGCTCAGTGCCTGGGCCCAATGGCTAGGCTCTGGTATTTGTGGCCCAGGGCCTGTGGCCTAGGGCCCAGTGCCTGCTGGGCCCAGGTCAGATCAGGGCCTCAGCCTCAGCCCAGGGCCTGTGGCCCTTGCCCCCAGTGGCCCAGGCCTGCGGCTGGGGCTGGCCGCATGGGCCCAGTGGTCTTGTGGCCCCTGGCCTTGGCCGCCGGCCAGTGTCAGGGCCCAGTCAGGGCCCAGTGGCCTGTGTGGCCCAGGGGCCTGTGCATTCAGTATACTTCAGCCCAGGGCCCAGAGAGGCAAGGTCCCATGCGTGGCCCAGGTCAGCCTGGGCCTGTATTCAGTGGTCTCTGGGATCTCTTAACCTAGCTCACCTTAGGCTCAGGGCCTGTCTTTCTGTCTAGCCTTATCTTCATCTTTATCTTTAGGCCTGGCCTGTCTTCATCTTTAGCCTTCAGGTCACGATCATCTTATCTTCTAGGTCTTTATCTTGTGCCCATTCAGATCTATTCTTTCAGCCTAGGCCCAGGCTTATTCATTTAGCCCATCTTATCTTACTCTAGCCTAGGCCCAGTCAGCCTAGGCCTTTAATTTCATCTTAGGCCTAGCCTTAATTTATTTATCTTTAGCCTATCTTACGTCATGTGCCTAGGTTTCATTTTATCCTTTATATCTTTAATATAAGCTTTGGCATTTTCTTTTAGCTCTTCTAGTTTATTTTTCCTTCTTTAATCTTAGGTTTTATTTTCATTTATTTATTAGGTTTGTGGTTTTATCCAATTTTATTT